>VDFB02376983.1:0-17500 GCA_007258455.2 Sequoia sempervirens | reverse complement strand
TATTGATGTATCACTCCCACATGTGTTGGGAAGATTGATGATGTAATTTTTTATTTGTATTCAATGAGTTGTATTAGCAGACTGATGGAATGTATAACCATGCTATGTAATTCATCCTTGAGTTCTATGATTGTAAGTACTGTCAATGTTATGTTGTATCTATGGAAATATGTACATAATATTTCCAAGTTTAATTTATTGTAACTGCTTGCATGGTTTTCATATGGTTTATTCTTGTCACATGTTTTATTATTTATTAATGTTTAAATTTGAAGCTAAGTGAATGAATAGGTTAGTTACGTAATGTCACCTCGTGTACCCCAAAGGACTTAGGCATTTAAATTGTAATCTTTTAAATATAATGTATATAGTAATTTATACACTTTAATTGTTTTAAAAAAATTGTACCGTAAATGTTAGATGTATTAGTTTTCTTTGGGGTTACGAAGCGGGGCATTACATTATGAGTGGATAAATCACCATTTAATCCATAAAATCAATTCTAATTGATATATTTTAATTTAAATTATTCTCACTTATACATTTATATATGTAAAAATTTATATTAACTCTATGGTTTAGTTTGAACAAATTTTTATTTTTATTCCAGCAAGACATAAGAGGAAAATATGTCATTCGCACTTGTGATGGCATCAAGTTAATGATTCCATCATAAGAATTTTTTACAATGAATGAGAGTGGAATGTTGAAAAACTAGTCAAGGGTTAACCTTAGTATTACCTTTAACTAACATAAACTACTTCTAGTCTAAAAGAAAGAAATATAAAAGGAGAGAAATATGTTCATGAAGTTATTTTATGTTCTAACATAGAGTACAACTAAGACTAAAGGAATGAAGTATTTGAATAACCATAAATGTATAGCTCATATTAATTCAAAAACAAATTGAACAATTAATTATTGTCCAAATTTCTTTTTTATTTACATATTAAAATATCAGAGTAATGTTCAATATAAGTATGTCTAATTATTTAAGTAGTTATATACAATGTTTTGTTTTGTAACCTGAGAAGAAAACATCAACATAGTGATCCTATAATCTCATACTTCATTTTATATACCTAACTATAACATTACTTATTAAATTTGAAAGTTATAACAATTCTAAGATTTAATTTAAATAATGTATTCTCATCCCAATTGTTGATATTTTTTTTAATATCAAAACATGTATAAACAATTCGGAATCAAGTCTAATTTATCTCTTGATAATTTAAAAATGAATAAAATAGTTCATCAAATTCATTACCTTAGAATTTTGAGTTGAACATTAAGACTCAATGTTTATGTATGATATATAAAACTTATTAAGTATTCTTGAATTAACTTTTAAGAGGGAGAGATGAATTAGAAAACTAAAGAAAATATAAAAAAATGAAAATATTGTATCTAGATGCTAATTAACTAAGTAACTAGAAAATAATTTTCAAACTAATTTATGATACCTTAAAGACAAGTGTCCTCAACTATTTACCATTTTCTCTTTGAAGATTGTTTTCACATGTAATGTTATTTCTTTATTTCCTCCATTTGATTGTTGTTTTGAAGACAAAACAGCTTGTAAAATTTAAGTTGTAGGTTAACAAGAGGAAGAACATGAATGAAGAATATTTCAACTCTCTTGCATTAATCTAATTTCATGAAATTATAACTTGGTTCTACCCCTTAATTTGGTTTTTCAATATATTGTTTTAGTTTTAAAGTAGAGGATGGTAATTTTTTAATCATAAATTTTATTTGGTTTATTGGGTTAGTCTGATTTTTGGATATTTCTTAAACATATCTTATTCTCAAAAACCCTTTACATATTATCTTCTAATTCTTTATCAAACATTCTATATAATTCGATATGTATGACTATTTTATAACAGATAATTATTATGGAAAAAGGATTTCAATGTTTCCTTAATTGACGCTATGTACAAAATGCTTTCAACAAAAATCCAAAAAAAGATGATGCTATTTTCTACAAGACTTATAAAAAAAGGTTTTCTTATCTATATCTTTGTAGCTTCCTTAGACATCATAATATTCTTGTGAATTTATTTAAGTTGTGTCATGTCTTCAACTATGTCTACTTTTGCTTAAGAGATAATATTATTTTGGAATTCACACTACATGTACAAATCCTTATCCTCCTCTACATTTCTTGAAACCTTCATTTTCTATTTAACCTTTTTAGATTTAGCAAGTAACCTAGATAATGAATCAAGTCTCACATTAATTAATTCCCTTAACTGACCAAAATACATTATTTTCTCTATCTGGTCTTGAGGTAGTGTCAGTTGTAAGTCAATATTTTCAACTTGAGCTCTAGTTTCCCCATCTTTATCCTTAGACAAATCATATATTTCAACCACTTGGGTGATCTATGACTCAATGGAGTCTATCTGATCCTTTATGATTTTAGTGGAAGAAGGCCATTTTAAACAAAATTGGTATAAGGAAGTGGCATCACCCACACATATTTTAAACATATTTATATTATCTTGTAAATTTTTGTGTGACTTGACATTGGTTAGATGCATATTCCATCATTTTTTCTTTTATCATTCTAAAATGAATAAAATAGGGTGCACCCACCTTTTAGGAGATGGACAACTTAGGGAACCGTATTTTTCTCTAGTTTCATGTAAGGAAACCCTAGAGATATCTATGTAAGGATTGAATGAGGAAAAGAGATCTGTAATAAGGTGTCCTAGGGTTTGATTAAAGATAAAAATAGGGGTTCACAACCAAGCATAGGCTTAGAAAGAAAGAAATGAAAGCAATGTGTCTATCTAGCTATGAAACCTAGAAAATTAAGAAAAAATGAAATTCGATCAGTAAAAGAGAATGAGATAGAAAGGTACTTGTAAGAAATATGAGATCAAAAAAAACTTTGAAACCCTAAAATTCTACAATTTGGAGCTCACTAGGACCCATATGTCAATCTAGATGATTGAGTCTTGGACTAGGTTTTCTAGGCAGGAACTAGAATTTCACAGTGACTAATCAAGATCATCTAAAAATTGGTAAAAGGTAGTACTAGAATTCACATACCCAAACTATTGCAAAGTGTCTTCTTTTGTCACAAAGTGTGCCAGGAGCATAATTCTGAAGTGAAACTTTGTGAGCCTCTAAGTATGGATTAAATAAGCACTTTCCCACTGATTTCATGCAAATAGGTTGGATATCTTGCTCTGGATCTAATTTTCTGTGAGCCTTGACAGCTTTTCATGATAACTTTTGCACCTTTTACAACTTTGTCATTATGGTACTTTTGAAGGCTTCAAATCCACTTTTTCTTCAACCTATAAACTTGCAATCACACATAAAAGAAGAGAAAAAAAAATGGTTAGGGAATGGGGGTTTTTGTTGGTCAAACCTCGATTTGGTTATCAAACCTTAATGACAAATG
Organism: Sequoia sempervirens; assembly: GCA_007258455.2. Lineage (NCBI taxonomy): Eukaryota > Viridiplantae > Streptophyta > Pinopsida > Cupressales > Cupressaceae > Sequoia > Sequoia sempervirens. The sequence continues at coordinate 14,079 of VDFB02376983.1, read as the reverse complement.
AAACATTAATGATATGAAATATGAAACATAAGATGAAACAATAAAACCTTGTTTGAAACCTTGTAGATCTATATGCAATCATGAAGTGGCTTCAATGGATGTAGATCTTGATCATAATTCTTGATGAAGGATAATGCCTTTGAATACTTGAATAGATCTTTGAATAATACATCACAACATTAGCTCAAAACCACATGCACAATGCATCAAGCCTTTGATATGATAATGGATCTTCAATTGCTATAATAATATTCCACAAATCTTCCCTTGAATTCTCCTTAAATGCTCTTCAATAATTTATAATGCTCTTGTGAAAGTACTCTTGACTGATTATGAAATTATAGGATGAAACTATGTGAAATAACCTTATATAATTTATACTTATTTATGCCAAATTTCCAAATATTACAACACTACAAGTAGACATTTGATCTAGGACAATAAAATCCTATAAAGAATTGAATTCAAAATAGGTCTTGGTTAAAGCTAGACTCATACACTAGTTGTGGTGTATGAGTCCCAGTAGCTAAAACCTGGGACACAAATTTCTAGGAGTGTCTTGTTTAAAGTACAATTTGAAATCGGGTCCCAAGACCTAAGTGGGACTCATATACCAAAGGTGGGGTAAAAGTACTAGATCATCATATCTAGAATGCCTGACCCAAAACATTGAATTATGATTGGTTATTTGATAAATGTCTAGACCATCCATAGAAAAATACATTTAATAATGCTTATGGATGCAAAATAGGGCCAATTAAAGCATAAATAATCCAAATTAATTAATAAATCCATAAATTAGTGTTAAATTGTAAAGATAAATTTTACAACACCCTAAATAAGGCACAATTAAGCCTATTCTAACATTATTTATTCATTCCCAAATTAAGTGTGAAAAATGAATACTTTTTCCTACACTACATTTAGCCCTTAGTTTAGTGAGAGGAGGAACTTGCTTCAAACTCACACTAAAGTAGACATTCAAGAGGGGTCCAAGTGTACCAATGTGGATAGTCTAGGGTAACAAAGATCAAAGGAGGTGGCTAAGCCTCCAAGATCCAATATCCTACATCAAAAAAACATAAGCACAAAGGGACACACACAAGGTGTATGATATGCAACATCAAGATACACAAACATGCAATGTCAATGACTAACAGAGAAAAATAAAAACAATAATAAAAAAGGTGGATCAAGCCTCAACCATTTTTCCAACATGATTTGGATCAGATCTTTAATCTATTTGTCAAAAAATACACACTCACTTTGAGGCAATGGAACCTTAGGGTGTGTGTTGGGTGAGTATCCAAAGGGTGGCTTAGTGAGAAAGTCATGCCTCTATACTAGCTTATATCCATATAATGAGATAGGAATTCCTATGTTTAGGCTTCTCATCATACTAACCATACCAAAGATATCCCTCTAATAACTTCAATAGGGCACCGCAAAACAAGAACAACAAGAATCATGAGGCAAGAAAAAATTTGTATGCTTGACACCCATGAACAAACATGAAAGATCCATAGGAAAGAAAAGTGTCTTATACATGGTGGCCATATAATGGTTATTGTAATTGTGAAATAGTGTAAGGTATGTTCAAAGAGATTTTTCTTAGTTCATGTAAGGTCTCTTCTTAGGGAACATTGTGCTTAATGTCTCCAAGATAGGACAAGTCAAAGAAATATCATGCTCTTAGAGGAAATCAAACTAAATGAAACCACCAAGAAAAGGAAACATCACAAGAATAAAGAAAATCACATAGTTAAACATGAGTGTTGATGTATGCCCTCACTTTAAAGTAGTTTCTAACAGCATTGTTGAAAGAAATTGCTTTAATGTAGAAGAAGACATGAGATGTTATTCAGAAAGCCCTATGCCAAGTCATATGTTCCTGAATGAAACTACATAATGTATAAGGGATTGTCCTCATAATGCAATAATAAAGATAACTTAGTACATAATATGTGAGCCAACTTAAGGCATGTTGTCCACATCTTATTCTTTCTATTATATATACACGGAAGGCAATCAACTAGCCAAAAGTGACATACGAGGACAAGGCTACCTAACCTCTTGCCCCCACTAAGTGAAAGACAAGGATGATCTAAGATGATTGATGATAAACATGAAAATTAGTATCAATTAGAGGAAAGTGGTGTTTCAACACAAGAAAGAGTACCAGAATCCTTAAGATGTTGAATTTTATCACTTAAAACCTTACATTGACTAGTAGAATGACCATGAACTCTATGATATACACAAAATGAACTCTTGTAGTAAAATTTCTTTCATGCTCTTGGAGGGAGAGATATCAAATGATCTTGAAGGAGTCTCAACAAGATGCTCTCTTGGTTAATAGTATAAGGTGTTCATTTATTTTGCAACAAAGATATCTCTTTCTTAGTACAAGATGTCATACTTACACAAGGCTCTTTAGATTGTGAGACTTTGTTCTCTCCTTGAGAGGAGGGCATAAAATCTATCAAACTTTGATCATTATTGTTTTTCATGATGACATTGATATTAAGCAATGATTTATTTGTTTCTTTCATTTATTACAAGGGACAATAACCAAGACCACTAGTGTCTATTAGTTTAGGATGCACTAATGTTAAAGTTAGCTTAGGATAATCTTTAGTAAGAGTGTTGATATTAAGTTAAGGCTTGCTTGTTTCTATCAAGGGACAATAGCCAATACCACTAGTCTTTGTTTTCATGTGAGGTGCTATAGAGAGATAGATACCTTGTTCTCTATCACCACATTTTTTTCCACTATATCCAAGTTGTTTCATAAGTTCATCACCTTTTCCATAAATATTTTTCATTTCTTTTGGATTTGATGGTTGTTCATAGTCAAGTTTATCAAATCTGGTTGTGTAATTTGTTGTCTTTTGTTCTAAAGTGGTTGATTTGGATGCTTTCAAAGGGTCTTCCAGAATTTGCATTGAAATTTCTACTTTTTCTCTTCCCTTTTCAAATCATTTGTTTATGATCTTATATTCGCCCATGAATGTTGTTAAATCTAAGGAACCCCAATAATCTTCTAATAGTTTTGACACTTTTTCCATCTCTTCTTTCTCTTCTTTCATAGGATCTATCTTTGAAGTTGGAATTAATGTGTTTAGAGGATTCATAATTCCTTTTTCAACTTTTAAGAAACATTTAGGCTTGAGATCCATTTCAATTTGGTATATTTTGTTGTTATAGACATACTTCATGATATGATGAAGAGTCAAAGGCACCACATGTATCTCATGAATCCTAGGTCTTCCTAAAAGAAAATTGTATGAAAGGTCATGAGGCATAACATGAATATCCTTTCCAATTGTAATAGTTAAAGTAATCACACGAAGCAGTTGCTTTCCTATATTGTCAAATCCTTGAATCAATAAAGAATAAGGTTGAATTTTTTATCTATCCACGCCAAGCCTAGCCAAAAGGGTTACACTACACACATTAAGGGATGATCCATTGTTAATAAGGGTTCTTTTTATCGCAATGATATTATATAAAGCTATTATCATGAATGAATAATTTTTCTTTCTCATCTCCAAGGAGGTAGCTCATGTTGATGAAAAGTAATGTCTATGTTGTTGGGTGTTATAGCTTGAATTCGGGCTGCCAAATCATTTGATTGCATATTAAGGGGGTAGGAACATTTTGTAAATCACTTTGAATAATGTTATGATAATGAGGGGATGCTTGAATAAGGTTCCATAAGGATATCTTAGTAGGAGTGTTCTTAAGTTGTTCAACAAGGTCATACTCATTTCCACTTTTTAAAGGCAAATGAGGAGGGCCAAGCAAGATAGGGTTAGGAAATGGGAGGGATGTTGAAGGTGTTTTTTAGGTTGTGGCTTATTTCTAGTGTTATATATATGAGCAATAGTATTATAACTCGGCTATTCTAACATATTATTCTTAGGTTATTTGAGGATTAGGATGGGGTTTTTATGAGTTTGAATTTTTTGTGAGGGTGGGTAAAGGATGAGTTGAGGTTCAATAATATTAACTTCTCTTGGTGAATGAGAGTCTAATGTTACTTCATAACATTCATATAAGGAAATTATATCACTATTGCTAATGTTGTCATTGTCTTGCACCATGATAGGAGGAGAATTTTTAGAACTACAAACTAGATGTTTATGACATTCAAAGGTTGGATCTTCTAAAATGATGTCATCACAAGTAAGGGAGTTATTAATGGTTGGCTTGCATTTTTTATCAATGATGGAATTCTCTTGTTCAATAATGTTTTCCCTAAGAGAAGAGAGACAAATAAAACTCTCATAACTCTCATTTGTTTGTTTATTAAAACAAGAATATATTCTTCACAACTAGGAGAGATACTATGAGAAGAATAAATGTTATTTTCATGATTTTCCATAATTTCATCCTTTTTTTCTAAGGGCTCATTCTCTTGTGCTATAATATCGACCCTAGTAGGAGATATTTTAGGAAAGTGACAAACAAGAGGTTCATCACATTTCATGGTTAGATTTTTTAAAGTAGCTTCATCACAAATAAGGGAGGCATCAAGAGAAGAACAACTATGATTTTCATGCTTACCAATGCTTGGAACGTTTTTCTCAAATAGATCCTCCCAAATGGTAGGAGCATTAGGAAAGGGAAAAAAAAGATTCTCATGATTGTCAATAAGTGTATCTTCTAACATCAAACTATCTTCTTTGCATCTAGGAGAGATATTAGGAGAAGAAAAAATTTTATTTCCATGGTTTTCTACAATTACATCCTCATATCCTATAATGTCTTCCCAAGGGAGAGGAGGAGAGGGAAAAATAAGACTTTCATGATTGCCAATGATTGTATCTTCTTTCACCAAGATACCTTCGTCACAAATAGGAGAGGTACTAGGAGAAGAAAACTTATAATTCTAATGATTACCTATATTTGCATCCTATGTTATGACATTCTTACAAATCCAATAGATACTACGAGGGTATCTAACATGCTTTTCAAAGGTTTTTTTTTTTTCCTAGATTATGCCCATGAGTAGGGAAAATAGAATTATGCAAGTCATGTGATACTCTATGAACACTAAATGCTTGACAAGAAAACTTGCTAACATGAAAAAGTAAGCTATCTAAATTACACAATGTTGCTTGAAATGTAAAAAAATCTCCTATAGATCTGAAATTTTTAATTTTGAAATGATTTTTGATTTATGATTTAAAAACGACAACACTAAACAGATGATTTGACCTAGATACATAAAAAAAAAGTTCCTAAAACTTTCCAAACTGATACTATAGGTTATTATCAAGCTTAGGAACTACAAAAATGCAGTTTTTTAATGTTGTAAATGGCAGTTTTAGGTATGATCTAGGCATAAATCATCTAGAGGGGCATACAAATCACAATTAGGGATTTTAGAGGGTTGAAATAGTGAAAAAACACAAAATAGGATTCCAAGAAATAAGGTAAAACCACATGTACTAGGACTAAATCATCTAGAGGGGAATTTGAGTCATGAATTAGGTTTTTCACACTAAATTTAGAAAATTTTGAGTGAAAGTTAAGGTTTTTGGTTTGTAAGATGTTTAGAATAAGTGTAGTTACATATTTCAAATGAAATTCAATGATGCAAGATGCAAAAATGCAACCTATATGAACTTTCACTAATGAAAGATTTAGAAACCCTAGATGTGAATTAACTAATGCAAGACCTAATGCAAAGTTATTGTAAGATGAATCTAGGACTATGATGCACTCCAAATCACAAAATTATGTGTTCTAAAGGATAGGTTCACCAAAATGAAATGAAGAAAATAGGGTGTTCCCACCTTTTTAGGAGATGGATAACTTAGGGAACCCTATCTAGGAAAATAAAATCCAACCAAAAATTGAATTAAAAATAGGTCCTAGTTAAAGTAGGATTCATATGCTAGTTGTGGCATATGAGTCCTAGTAGCTAAAACTCGGGACACTGATTTCTAAGAGTGTCTTGTTTAATGTACAATTTTAAATTAGGTCTTAAGACCTAGGTGTGACTCATATTCCCAAGGTGGTGTATGAGTCCCAAATCACTAGATCTAGAACTCATGACTCAAAAAATTGAATTATGATTGGTTATTTGATAAGGTTCAGGATCATCCATATAAAAATGCATTTAATAAGGCTTGTGGATGCAAAATAGGGCCAATTAAAGCATAAAGAAGCCAAATTAAACAATAAATCCCTAGATTAGTGTGAAATTACAAAGATGCACTTTACAACACTCTAAATAAGGCACAATTAAGTCTATTTTATCATTAATTTTTCATTCCCAAATTAAGTATGAAAAAGGGATACTTTTTCCTACACTACACTTTCTTAGGGTCTCTTGCTCTTCATTTTCCTCCAGTTAAGAGGAATGATCTTCAAAGGAATCCATTAAAAGTTTTATCTTTTATTTTAAAGCCAAGGAAGAATCAATGTTTACGTCTAGTAAGCCCACTTGAATGGTCTTCACAACATCTTCAATCAATTCACTCTCCTCTACATGCTTGTGTAGAAGATCCTTCCTTGAAGCATGCATGATGTAGGATGATCCCATAATAGTGGTTTACAATTTTGGTATTGGACACAATTTATTTTTAAAAATCTTCACATTCGTGGCTAAAGCTGTGAGAATTTGAAGATGGAAACAAACTAGATCTCATCAAAATTTTTCTATAGATTCTAAAAATATTTTCAAATTTTTGGATCAAATTGCATTCTTTTCACATGAAAATTTTTTTTAAGAAACAACATTTTAAAAAGTGGCCTGCCGTATAACATTAATTTTTTCCATGGAAAATTCTAATTCTTTCAATTTAGATTTGTAACTCTGATATCTAGCACTTCCACTTGGTTAGATAGTTTTGTATTGAATATTTTTTCCTTAATCAAGTTTCAAAGTCAAACAATTATAATTAGACACATCATGACCGTATAACACGTAACTTTTTTGTATATGTCAAAATTTAATTTATTTTTTTTGTTGGATCAAGGACTTCAATATCTGGTGCACTCATATTTTTAATTTTTTTTTATAATCTTCTATTTTTCCACATGTGAAGAACAAAGAAATTCATTTTCGATGAAAAACCTATGTTTAATAAAACTTAAAAAACAAATACATAACAAAACCAAAAGATATTAAAATTATATTCATTGGATAGCTTGTTCTGAGGAATACCATAATCATTTGAAATAAATTTTAAATGAATTCATTTGATCCCCCAAAAGCTAAATCAAAAGTGATTTTTTATCAGCATTTTGATAGGTGTAAAGGAGATGCATTTATAGGTATGGTTTAAAACTAGCGAGGTTCTATCCAAGGGGTTTGATCTAAGGTGATTTGATCAAACCCTCTTCAATTAAGGATCCTTAAAATGGAACTTTTTAAGGCTTAAATCATTATATTTTCTAAAAATATGTGATTTCAGCTAAAATTCGTTCCTCTCAAGAATTGTAAACCACTATTATGACAACACCCTTATCGAAGTTGTATCTTTAGAAAAATCAACCTTTGTCTCATGGGTGGGAATTTATAGAATCTTGTGTGTTAACCTAGGTTTAAACTAAATTTGCATTCCATGTAAATCCTTAAAAGGGTTTGAAAAAGAAGAACTATAACATATGTCCATAAAAGAATCTTGCTTCTCAACTATCTTCTCTTTTGCATAAACTATCTCAATATTATCTTGCACACTATTCTATGAGTTATTTGGAGGAGAAATATTATGTTCTCAAGAAGGGACACTAACTTCACCTTGACTTTCTTCATGTTTTACATTAGTATTTATTGAAGGAGCAGTCTCCTAATTTTTCCTATCTTTTTTTAATTTTTCATCACCATTTATCATATTTCCTTTAAAAATTGATAGATCTATGTCTTGAGTAGGCACATCAAGTATATATTACAAAATATTGACATATGAATGATCCTCAAAACTCACCTTAGCCATCATAAAATTTTCAAGGAATTTGGCTATCTTTTCATATGATTCTTTCTCTTCTGCTTGTACTATCTCCATACTAGCGATGGTTTTCCCCTCATGCACACATGAGATACCTCTTCCTTTATACTATTGAGAGGGTCCTTCCATTTCTTTTTGACTAGATATATCTTTTATATTTGTATTATCTGGAGGTTCTTGTGGAACAACATCGACATTACATTGAATTTCATCAATTTATTTTTATTTGTAATGGCTTCAGTTTCTTTTTGAATCTTTCTTTTTACATATTTATCCAAGCTCATCAAAATATGTATTCTTCTCTTGGTGTGGATCTCTTTATCTTGTCTCCAAATAATCTTTTCCTTTTCTTTTTAAGAAACAAGGATCCTAATTTTATCAATTTCTTGTAGTTTTAAATATTCATTAGCTTTAATGACATCTTATCTCCTTTATCTCAAGGCTTCAACAAGGCTATCTATAGATTTATCAACAATGTCATTGAAAGGAATGTTCTACATCATCATATACTCAATGATAACCTTTTAAATTATCTTTTTATCTTTCAAAGGAATATCTAGATGCAAAAACATTGTATCATAATTTATTAAATCATACTCAATCATTCCATTAAGAATTACACCAAAATCCAAAGGGTCATGTATGACCAAAGGAGCTTTCTAGTCTTCTCCTCAATAAATTTGTTTCATTTCCTTTTCTATAAGGATATTTCCTCTTCTATTTTTTTTAAGAAAAAAAAATGTACTTCTTCACCATCCTCTTCATCATCACTCACATCCATGAGATCAATCTTTTCTCTATTTTCCTTTTGTTTAGGCCTAGCTTTAGTAGCCTTTTTCTCGAAAGTGATTATACATGCATATTTTCTTTTACTACCAATTATTTGTGTAGACTCATAAGGCAATGAAGAAAATGTAACACTAGGAGAGAATCTCTTGAATCTCCTTAGACATTGACTAGCTTCCAAAGGAACAGATTTGGCTATGGTTACCTCCACAAGGATTCCTGATATAGTCGTTGAGGGAATGCCTGAAATATTGTGAATCTCATTCTACATCTTTTATCTTTGAGTACCTTGGAGCACCTGTTTCTTGAAGAAACTTTTTCAACTTTATTTTTAGTGGTTTCCTCTCCCTCCTTCTGGTAAATTTCATCCATAATTTCTCTATATGTTCCAAATATTTTTAATTTTGGATCCTTAGGTTTTGACAATCGAATATCTACATAACCTTATAAAAATTCATCCTCAACCTCATAGGATAGCTCAAATATCCATGAAGTTGTAGGTTCCACTGCTTCCATAAAATAACGATCCTTGTTTACAATGAAAGTTATCTCCTTTTCAAAATTTCAGACTAGATTAGATGGTATCTATATCTTCTTTGCATCGCATTTTGAAAAATATTGAAAAATATCTAATAGAAAGTAGTGAAGGCTTTCCCATTTAAAAAAATAATATATTGTTTAATCCGTGTTTGTACTAGAGTTTATTTTTCCCACATTTTACCTTTAAAACCAAGTAACTCATTCAAAAAGGAATAAATTAAGACATATAATCAAAGAGCCAAACATGAAATTATAATTGGTTTCTTTTGTTCTCCTTAGGTTCTCCATTGTCTATTCTTGTAATAGCTCACATAGATCAAAGTTGGCACGTTCTTTTACCATCTAATTTGTGTGGTGTGAATTATAGTTGTAGAGTGAAACCCTTCTCTATTTGTAAATTAATTCTTGTATACAATCATGATTGATATATATTGGACACTAGGATCAATTGTATCCGTGAATATTAGTGTTCTCTTATCAAATTTAGCACTAGTTAGTTCCATAATCATTTTATTTTTCATAGATTTTAGCACTGAGACTATTCTAGAGGTATAAAAACTAGTAACTTCCCTAATTGAATCCTTTGTGATCATGTAGGGTTTGTCTATCCAAATGAAATCTCCATGAATGTAGCTCAAAAAAATCTTACCTATTCCTTGCTTTCACAAAAATCTAGAAAATATTTCCAAATTTATAACCCTTATGTAGAAATATTCACATATTTTGGATTATATATTTCATTTTCGTTAAGAAAATCAAGTTAGAAAATTTCAAAATAAGAGGTATGTTTGATCTCATTCAACTGGGCATGTATGTTAAACCTTATATGCTCATAGTACACAACCTTCACTGGAATTTTAAAAAATGCACCATCTTTTTCCATCTCCATTTCTTTGAATGAAAACTTATTTTTCTTGGTCCTTCACCTCTCAACAACATCAATGACAATTGGTGTAGCTATGATAACACTTTCAGATACTAGGGTTTTACAAAAAAGATAAGAGAAATACCTATGAATGCAGTTGATAGGGTTTGCATGTAACTTGTTGGAAACATTCTTCAATTCCTTAGCTCTTGCACTCACTTGATATAGTTTGTTCAAATGAAATTATTTTGTTCAAAAGGAACTAAATAAACATCACATAAACCCTAGTTTATTTGTAATAAATGCATTCATTTGTTCTTGGCACTTAGCACCTTTTTATTATCTATGATATCACAAGGATCTAAGAACATCCAATAATTTTTCACAGAAGGAGCATTTTCTTTGGAACCTTGAGCAAACAAATCCATATCACTAATAATCATTATGTTGAAGACTTAAACATTATGTTGAAGACTTCAACATCGCATTCTTTTCAAGGGTTTAAAAAATTTACAATTGCAACTCCACCTAATTCAATACTCTTCTTTAGTTATCAAATGATTCATTTGTACCATATTGAGGTACATATTCATTCTATACTTCACTTTCTTCCTTCTTATGCCATAACTTATTAGTTTCCTTATTTTTATAGCCAATGTGAGAGTTCTTCTAAGGATAAAAAGGAATCGCATTCTCTCCCTTGCATAATCTTGCAATGTGTCCTAGTTTATTCCAATTGCAACAACTAATACTAGCTTACAGATCATAATTACTTCTTCTCACATTAGTTCTACAATCAATGGACCTATGACCAAAATTGTTGCATGTGTAGCAGTAACCATAGAAGGATTGAGAATTCATAGCATTATTATTCCTTAAAATTTACTTCTTCATTCATTAGCCTTATGACCAAATTTATTGCAAGCATAGGATTAACCATGGAATGATTGAGAGTTCATAGCATTATACCTTTGAGGTTTGAATGATTTTTGACTCATCTTGCTTCTGCACTCAACTGCCTTATGACGAAAATTATTACAAACATAATAGTTACCATTGAACATGATAGGAGTAGTTTGTTTAGGGCTAGGATTTCTAAAATTCTTCTTATTGTTCTGGATATGAATGAATCCACCTTCTCTCTTGTTATCTTGATTTATATTTTCATCTCTAGAGGATGTTTCCTTAGTATTTTTAATGCAGGATTTCTCCTCCCTTGTTTCAAACTTCCCTTCTTCTTTGAAGTTATCATACATATTTGTAGATACATTGGATATATAACTTTTCACTTTTCAAAACCAAGTTCATTTTTCTCTTTAGACATTTTTTGAGATCTAATTAACTCATCAATAATTATAGAACCTCTTTTTCAAGTTTTTTTTTCTCAAAGATACAATCTCTTCCCAAGCTTTAAACACTTAGTAGTTTTATCATTAAGCTTGGTATTCAAGCAATCCTCAATCCTCTTGCCTTCTTAAACATTGACTTTTAAATTTGAGATCACATCTTTAGCTTCTTTTACTTTAATTTCACATCCATTTCCTTCTTCTATTTGAGATTTCAATTCTCTGATTTCTTCCTTTGATTCTTTAGCATTTTCCTTTAATTTGTCAATTATCTCCTTTGATTTTTCTAGCATGCACTCATATTTGATAATTCACAATATTGCTTCATCCAAATATTCAAGAGTAGACTAGATTTCTCCTCCAAAATCAACTTCACAATCATCTGGATTGAAGTCCCACCCTTTAGGCTTCATTGCTTCTAGATCCATTTCTAAGATAAATATGCCATTTATTTTTACTAGAGACCACATGTTCAAGTCCAGGATCTCTCTCAGTTGTTAGGCTTCTAAAAGGTACTTGGCTTTGGTATCAATTGTTGAACATAATGTTATGATAAGAGAGGGGTGAATCAACATATATTAAAACTTAACCATTTCAATTTGTAGATTAAACAACACATTAGATAGAATGAAAAAGAGAAGAAGAGAAATCACGCACCACACAAATGATAATAGGATATTTACATAATATTTATTCAACCTTTTCTTGAACTATCTGATCACCAAATTTTGGCAAAACTAAAGAAACCTACAGAATGCATAGGAATGTAGCATTTCAAAAAACTATAGTAAACTGTCATTTGAAAGTTTATCTTGCAGACCACCAAAACACTTGAGACTTGCAAGGAAGAATCCATATACCTTTTTTAATATATCCCTAAGTCTACATAGTCACATCTATCTCACCAAAGGAATTTGGAGCATCCCAATACTCCCACATCAACTCTTTATACTGCTAGAGCACAAACCAGAACACTAAATTACTTATAACTTTCACTCTAGAAGGTCTGATGACTTGAATTCTTAGAGATAAAAACTTCATATCTCAGCCATGTTATCTTTTGAACCATAAGATAAAATCTTGGAATGTGAAGGGATGTAGAGAAATATACTATGATAGCCTCATAGCATACTCTTTAAATACATAAGCAAGACTTTTGCAACTTATCTCAATGTGTGATACACAAAATAGAAATGATGTCAATGTAGACATATTGTAAACATATCAAAACTTTTGTACCTACCCCTACAACATACTTAGAAACCATTTCAACCTTATATGGCATTGCTAACATATACTCTACATACCAACAATCTCTAGAGTATGTACATCCTTCAACATACACTTTTGGAATCAATTACAATGGATCGTGAGTTTTCATGAATGACAACACATATTTCCAAAACAAAACTCTTAGAAAATGACCAGGGGCCATTAGATTTTACAAATTATTTGAAAGGGGTGTCTAAAATCTTTCCATAAAATTCCAAAGTGTCATATAAAAATTATTCTTCTTTAAACACATATTTTCAGGATGATTGGGGTTCATTATATTTTACACCCTCATTTATGGGAGAATATAAAATCTCACAATCTAAACCAAAATAGTCTTGTGCTTCATTTTCTTAGCATGGTTCTACATTAACAACATCATCCCATGGTGGTGATGGGGGCTTTTCATATCTCATCCCTCATGAGAGTAAGATAAGTAACTTTGAAAAGCTAATAAAAAAGGATTTTTGTTCTCATGAAGAAGCCAATCCTTCTTAGAAGCATAACATCTCTTCATCTGAGTTGGCAACATGTTATGTTCTTTGATATAAAATTATTTAAAAACATGGATGTAATGAAAACATGAAACAAAATAATAAGAATCAAGAGAAATATATATCATAATTTTCCAAGTAGGGTGTAGGTTTCCAACTTTCCTCCATATCTTCATGTAATGCTTTATCATCTAATATATGTATGAAATCATCTCATAAGAAAGAAATATTTTCTTCACAAGAGAAATAAATATCCCCTACTATTGATCAAGAGAATATCTTGTTGTGGATTCTCATAGCCCACCTAATTACTATTCCTCCAAGAACACAAAATAAATTTTACAACAAAAACTCATTTTACGCATATCATTAAGTGCATGGTAATTCTAAAAATGCATGTTAGGCATTGAATAATAAAATACAACATCTTAAGGATTTTGGTGCTCTTTCTTGTGTTGATTCACCTAATTCCTCTCATAAATAATGATCTCCATCCTATCCTATTTCTCATCACTATGTGGCATTTGTAGGTTCCTATATTTTTTCTCATTTCCATTCACGGTGGTACAATATTAAGTGGAACCATACTTTTCATGGAAGAAAAATGATAGTCCTTTGTGTGGTTGTCCTTGTCTCTATGCTTGGGAAGCATGGATAACTAGTTTTTGGAGGCATGCATTCTTTTCAAGGATTCCTTCTTCCCCTCTTTCTCTTTAAAATACCAACATAGTAGGTATGTTGACATTTTAAGGGGTGAATATACTAGCTCTATTCATTTCATCTTGTGATATTTGACCTATTGATATACACCC
>VDFB02376982.1:0-35600 GCA_007258455.2 Sequoia sempervirens | reverse complement strand
ACACAAATCACGAGGCTTTTTTCCTCGTCACTCTTTTTAAAAAGAGAGTTTCTTCTACATACAAACTTGAATTTTGTTTGTTCTTAAGAGAATTGTTGTTATTTGATAATCTTCAACATTCATCTACAAGCATTCACCATTGGTACATGAGCTACTTGTAAGGGATACACATTCTCTCTTTATTTCCTATGGGGGAGATATCTATTATACATTGGTGATGAAAGTAGTACTTGGGGAGTCATGTTGAGTCCTTTCACTTGTACATGTTTGTTTGTATCATTTCTCTCTTTTGGAGGGGGCTACAAGGTTTTCTACCTTTCTATTTATCTAGGGGGTGTTGGTGTGAACATGGTATATTTTCTAGGCTTTCATAGATTCTATCTACCACAGCCTTCGGTCAGAGTTTGAGTTATTAATTTACGATGGGGCTTCGCTTATATTTTTGAGGTCGCAGGCTTATGCATATTCAAGTTCAATAACATTCACAAAGTGTGACATGTGTTGACACCACATATGTTTTCCCTAGCTTGACAGTAGCTATTCTTAGTGTGTTGCACAGGAGCACCATGTGGCAGTTGCTCGCCACCTTTTGAAGATATTAAATGGCTATTATTGTTCAAAGCTCTACATTTTTTAAAGTGCCACACGTTGGACGAGCACAAGCTCAAGAATGTTTTGAGTCTGAGGAATGCTTAATGGTGTACCATTGGTCCATTTCAAAGTTGAATCAGCCATGGGAAATAGTAGATGACACCACATATCAAAGTAGGAGATGTAGTAAATAAGGCAGGTGTTTGACCTAGTTCACCAAGTAGTTGAGATGGAGGTAGTGGGGTTCCCAGATGGCGCTATCTCTACAAAGCAGAGACCATTATTACCCACTCTTGCAGTTGTAATGATTGCATGATGGTGGATCTAATAGGAGGCATCAAACTGAAATCTTTTCGATTACAACCACCTTTGGATGCGGATATTTCTCTATTTATGCATTTTTTCTCTTTGTTTTAAGGGTTGGAAGATTTATAACACAATAGACCTTAGCATGTTATGTTGTTGAAATAATTGAGACCGAATACATAGAATTGTGCCATGTTTGCCTTTGCTATATGTTTATCTCTATTTATTTGCTTGAATTCATACTTTCTGTCTATTTGAAGCATTCACAATTGTGATCTATTCCATTTTAGCTTTTATAATTTTAGTTGCATTAATATATGTAGAACTTTGAATCATGTCCGTTGCTCTTTCAAACTTCTATAGAAATTGGTCTAACTAAGATTATATTATGTTGCTTCATGTTTTACATGTTATAAAAGCTTGGTGGATCACTTTAGTTTAGTTTATTTCATGCTTTATCTCTCTCCTTTTTCCTTGAAATAAAACGAAGAGTTGGCTTCTAAAATCTTGGAGGTTGTTTTGAAGAGTGCATTTTAGTCCCCATTTGTAGAACTTACCATAGGTTTTTTCTCATAAGTGTAAGCTTTAGAGATTAATAGTTCCTTTTCTGACATGCCTGGTGGGACAAATTTAATTCTTGATTAGAAGTGGGTTTATGAGCTAGAGGCTTGTTACAAGGTCACAAACTGCACAAGACCCAAGCTTGTTATTACCTCCCTTAGTGAACGTAATGCAAACAAGAGTTATTGGTCAAAGCACAACACAAATCCAAACTCAAACTCAAGCGCAAACTCATATGGCTCATCATAGGCTCCCAAGGAATTTTGTGTCCTAGAATAGCAAGATCCCACTAATTCCTCTGACCCCTCTAGTAGTATGAGATCCCATACCTATTAATGCTTTGAAAGCACTACCTAAGTTCACTAGGGAAGATTTTAAAATGCCTGTGGAGCATTTACAAGATGCGGTGGATGTCCATACCATTCATTATGCCACAAAAAAAAATATAACACTTTGATTGCTCACGACCTCTTTTAAAGGTGAGGCTCAAGATTGGTACCAATATTTACCCCCTAATTATATTGGTACTTGGGACCAACTTGGGGATCATTTTTTTGACTAATTCACAGAGAAGGGAGACTGTTCATCTTTACTCCAACAACTAATAACTATAAAAAGGGCCCCTCAAGAGGCTATTATAGACTTCAACACGCGATTTCAAAAAACTTGGCAAGTAATCCTAGTTTCAACTTGACCCCTAGAGGACATGGCTTTTGTATTCTACTTGAAAGATTTTATTTTAGACATAGTTGTTATGATTCAGTCCCTTGGAGGGTAGACTCTGCCAGATGCCTATGATCTAATGGTAAGAGCTGAAAAATAGCTTGGTAGATGCTAGAAAACTTCCTCCTTGGCCACCCATGCCAGTATTTCTCGAGATGTTGAAGCAATCACAAGAAGATATTGCTCCAAGCATGTCTTATGCTCTTGCTTCCATGTATGTATATCCTAAGACACAAATAAGTGCACCTGCTTCTTCATTACTAAGTGCAAAGGTTAATGATATGAAATGTTTGTTGCAAAGATTTTCAAATGAGGTAATCGATCTTAAGATTTTCAGGCATGCCTCAAAAGCCTCCCTAATCAGAATTGCTTAGGTGAAAGGCCTCCTTTCCAACATAATTCCTATCAAGGAATAGCACGAATGAGTAATCATTCCCAACCTTCAAATTATATAGTTCTAGTCCCTATGCCACTTCAAACCATCCCAACAAATAAAAATAGAGAGATGGTGGCCGGTTAGAATAATCTATAAGATGACTCAAATGTATGGTGTTTTCCATGCAATGATGCACATATGCCCCATAACTTCCCTAGAGGTAATCTCTAGCAAAAAATAGAAGAATAAAGGATCCAAGGCATCACACCTAATGCAGGATTTTATGCTTATCAATCTCTTGGGGTGGAAAGTGCTATGCTCATGGCATAGGTCCAAGACATGTCCCTTGAGCAAGAAGCATAAATTGCCCTAGGCCATGCTCTTTTTTCATGGATGGAGGGGGAAGATGTGGTATTTGCTAATGAAGATTCTACATCAAAAGCTTCATAGGTATTGTCTGATTACAACACCCACTCCAAGAGAAGAATTACTAGGGAACTAGTAATCCAAACACAACAACCGAAAGTGACCTATGAAATAATGCTAGGCCGCAAGTAGTGGTGCAACCTTTTCAAAATTTTAAAGAGGTTTTCTCTTACAAGATGAAAGATTCAAAGGTTCAACTACTCAAATCACTCAATGTTGTGGAACAATTGAAGAAAGACCTTGCTAATGTATTGCTATGGGACATCCTGGCCATTCTAGAGTAGAAAACTTTGTTGGAGGAAGTTGTAGAAGGTCACAGAAAGCTAGTTCAAGTTGAAATAACTTCATAACACAATCGAATGGAGGATAAGGAATCAATTAAGGGTGCACAAAACTAGCCAGCAAAAACATTCACAAACACCAAAGAAGCAAATGCAAAAGAGGAAGTAGGTAAGCCTAAATCTACCCCTTTCTTCCTAACTCTCATTGTAGGAAACAAGTTGTTACATAACTCTATAATTGATTATGGTGCTAGCACCACAGTTATGCCTAAACAAATAATGGATATGCTAAAATTAGAGTATGAGCCTATGGACAAAGTGGCCATGCAACTTGATGGGAAGAAGGTCCAAGCCCTAGGGATGATTAATAGCCTTCCATTGACCTTGTATTCCTACCCTATTATCATAGTCCCACAAGAAGTGGATGTAATTGATATTCCTCCCATTTTTGGTCTATGCCTATCTTGAGACTTTACTACCAAAATTGGCAGTTACCTATCACTTGATTGGACTCATTTGATCTTTCCGACCAAGTATGGATCTAAGATGAAGGTACTCTCTGAACCTTTGCAACCCTAACACATAGCAGATGATGCTATGATGAACTTTGAAGCTACCCATACCTCTTTCTCAAAAAATGAGATGTATTGTGTAGAAATGCTAGAGGATAAAGTGGCAATTGGAGAAAGAAATGTGGAAGAAGAGTTCCTTTTAAACCAATTCATTGATAGTGATCCTTTTGGAAATTATCATGCTACTAGCCTTAGGACATATGCAGTATTCGATGATGATCAGGTCATTCCCAAAATCAATAAGGAGCCAAAAGATCATGTAGGTGGCCCTGGTAATGGGTCCAACTTGTGGACCTTGTACTTTGATGGTGCAAGATGTAGAACTAGTTTAGGAGGTGGCATCCACTTAATATCCCCAATCAAAGAAAAAAATTTGAGAGCATTCTATTTTTAGTTCGCTTGCACCAAAAATGAAGCTTAATACGAAGGATTAATCCAAGGATTAAGCCTTGTAGAAAGAATGGGAATCAAACTTTTGAAGGTCGTTGGAGATTCCAAATTGGTGATTAAGTAATAAGAGGGACATTAGCTACAAAAAAATTTCACATGTGATCCTACCACCATAGAGCATGGGATTGATTGAAGGATCTGATGCCTTCAATATCCAAGTAGTTCTAAGAGTTCATAATGTTGAGGCAGATAGGATGGAAACAAATGGCTTTCAATTCAATCTAGTGATGAACTTACTAACCAAAAAGCTCTTGGTGTGGGTAATTGTGAGACCAACCATTCTCAATAATGATCAAAATTGGAAAGTGTTTGAGAGTGATGCTCAGATTTCCATGTTCATTCAACAATCTTGTGAGTTTGTAGAGAGATTGCATCCAAAAATTGAATAAGCTTATGAAGACTAGATAATTAAGCTCAAAACTAATAAGCTTCCTAGAGGGCTAATCACCTTGGAAAACTTGTTTGACTACGATGATGCAAGAAATGATAAGTGGAAGTTTTTCATGAACAAAGGTGATTACGCCAACCTAGATGTCGGAGATGGCATAAAGTTGAAGGTTGGAAAAGTTGTCCCTCAAAGAGACAAGGAAAAGCTAATATCTTTTTGCAATAAGTATGAAAAATTTATGGCATGGACCTATGATGATCTGCAAGGTTATGAACACAATGTGATTCAACATACCATTGATCTAATTGAAGGGGACAAACCTATCTACTAGAAGCAGAGGCCAATAAACCCAAAAAATGAGTCTCTCATGGCTCAAAAGTTGAAAAAATCATTAACTCCCAAATCATATATCTAATTAAGCATTCCATCTGGGTATCTAATTTGTTCCCTATCTAAAAGAAAAACTGTGACATTAGGCTATGCATGGAATTCAGGGACTTGAATAGAGCATCATTAAAGGATCACTACCCTATGCCTTCCATGGAGTAAATCCTTTAGACAATCACTGGTTCAAAAAAAAATCTTTGCTTGATGGATTCATCGGCTACAACCAAGTATGGGTGAAAGAAGAGGATCAAAACAAGACTACATCCAACAAAAAGTGGGGAACCTTTGCATATGCCAAAATGTTGTTTGGCCTTTTGAATGAAGGAGCCACTTTTTTAGCGAGCAATAGTTATTTCCTTCAAGGATTTGATAAACTTAATTATTCTTATATACCTTTATGACCTCACAATGTTTTCCAAATCAAGGGAAGATAATTTTGATCACTTAGAAAAGGTCTTCCAAAAGTGTCAGGAGTTTGAAATATCATTGAACCCCAAGAACTATGTGTTCAAAGTTCCAAAGGGTAAACTGCTAGGATATGTTGTGTCTAAAGAGGGAATTTCTATTGACCCTGAGAGATTTAAAGGAATTAGAGAATTAACCTTACCTATAAACAAAAAAGGAGTCCAATATTTCTTAGGAAAGATAAATTTTGTTAGAAAATTTATATCTGAATTTGTTGGACTTGTTAGACCCATCATTATGATGTTAAAAAATGATCAGGTTCTCAAATGGACCCCTGATGGAAGGGCAATGTTTGAAAAAATCAAGGAAGCAATTTCCTCAGCTTTGGTATTAGTTAATTTTGATTTCTCAAAAGATTTATAATGTATGTTAATGGCATTGAGCATAGTATTGCCATAGTATTAGCACAAAAATAAGAACAAGGAAGAGGAGAGCATCCTATTGCTTTTCATTTAAGAACCTTGAAGGGATATGAGGCTAAGTATAATTTTGTGGAGAAGCAAGCATTTGATATTGTAAAAGGCCTTTAGAAGTTTAGGCATCTAGTAGCAGGAAATAAGATAATGATCACTCCATTGTCAGAGAGTACATCATGGAGGGGGAGATCACAAAAAGAGATAAAATTGGATCACTAAAATCCTAGAGTATGATGTAGAAGTCAAGCCCACCAAGGTGATATGTGGTAGGGGAATTTGCGAATACTTAACCAATGAAGTTGAATCACTGTTTGAAGAAGAATTTTTAGAGAGTATTGGTTAATTAGTTTGAAGTTGTGAAATCATGGGTTGCAAATAGAGCCTAGTTCATGGATACTAGTAAGTATTTGAAAGGTCTCTCATCTTATAAAAGGTGATTCTATAGATTACAAGGTGTCAAATATGTGTTATTTGAAGGAATCCTTTTCAAAAGGAACTTTGATGGGTACTACTTTGATGTGTGGATAAGCATTAAGCCAATAGGATTCTACACAAATTTTAGAACAATCTAGTGGGTGGTCATTTTTCTACAAAAACAACCATGATGAAGATAATACATGTAGGATACTATTGGCCAACCTTGTTCGTAGATTGCTATAGTATGGTGAGAAAATGTTTGCAATGCTAGTTCTTTGTTGGCAAACAAAAAAAATTAGTCATGCCTCTTAATCCAATAGTGATTGACGATCCTTTTGCTCAATGGGGCTTGGACTTCATTGGAATGATCAATCTGATGTCGAATGATGGACATAAATTGATTCTAAATACAATAAAATATTTGTGACACATTTTGACTCTCCAAATACTATTATTTTACAAAATGCAAGAGATTTCCCTGACTCCAAAGTTTTAGAATTTGCACTAAGGAATGTGATCTTTCTCCATACTTTTCAAATTAATATCTGCAAGGTAATAGGCTAACGAAATATACAAACAAGAATTGATAAGATTGATCAAGTACATAGGCACAAACCATTTGAGAGAATGGCACAAGGACTTGAGGACAACACTCTAGGTTGACCAAATTACTCCTAAGCAGGTTTTGAAGACATCTTCGTCTAAATTGGTTTATGGAAAAGAAGTTATGTTGTCAATCTCCATGGAAATCTCAACATTACAATTGCTTAAGTCTTTGGAGATTGAGGAAGACATAGCTATGGAGATGAGACTGGAAGAGTTACTCAGTGTCAAGGAAACTCGAGAGAAAGCTCACAACTCCATGACCAATCGTTAGCAGGTGGTCAAAAGATGGTTCAATAAGAAAGCATTTGATCTCATTTTTTGAGAAGGAGATTTAGTCCTAAAATATGATTAGTGAGCCACTAATATAGGTTAGCATGCTAAATTTAATTCACTATGGAAAGGCCCATTTCGCATTGACAATTGCAAAGAGAGCAATGCATTTAAACTCAAAGATTTAGAGGGAAATGCTCTCGGGATTTTGGTGAACAAATCACTCTAAAGCATTTTAATTATTGATTGGTATCTTGTGAGACCCCCTTTTAAATAGTTGGTTTGTTTTTGTGTGTGCTTCAAAGCGGCAAGGGATATGGAGGGGTAACAATTTTAGTAAGAGATTCTTGGGGAAAAATCATACAAGTTGAAAAGGAAGATACAAATAAGCAGTACATATGGATAAAAATAAAGTTAAAGGAGAACATAATTTATCTTGCAGCATGTTACTTCGCTCCCCATGGTTCAAAATTCTACAAGAAGAAGAAATTAGACAAAGAAGACCCATATGCAGCCTTGAAAAAGGACATAACAACATATAACCACAAAGGGGAAATCATTCTAATTGGAGATTTTAATGCTAGAACTGCAAATAACCAGTCTCTTTGCCTTGATATTGAGATGGGAAGAGGGGACAACCCTTTATGGCTAGAAGAGGAAGGGAATCAAAAGTGGGAAAGACTATCTCAAGATGGAAAAGGAGATATCACACTGTATGGGGCAGAATTATTAGGAATGTGCAGCTTGTATGATTTAATTATATGCAATGGTTTAAAAATGTGGCCTAGTTCTAGGAACATCACATGTCACACATATAATGGCCAAAGTGTGGTGGACTATGTTATAAGCTCAAAGAAACTTGTGACAAGTTTAATAGGCATAGAGGTAAAGGAGTGTCCCATAGAAATGAATTCAGATCACAATCCAATACAGGTGAAAATCAGCATACAAAATGGTACTCAACGGCAAGAGATGACGCAGCATAATGAAAAGAAAGAAGCTACTCAAGGTTCAATCCTTTTGACGCAGGAAAACCAAGAAACCTTCCGAACAACGCTGGAAAAACAATTGCACGAGGTGGGAACCAATGGGATGTTCAACTCAAATAAAAAAAGTATAGACAGCACCATGTTGACCTCTATTATTCTCAAGGCCCTCAATTCTTGCAAAAGGTCTAGGCCTAAAAAAAGTGATAAAAATAGCTTTCCAGCTAACCCATGGTACGATGAGGATTGTAAAGCAGCAAAGAAAAGGGCTAAAAAATGGGGTAATAACAAAGAATATGTAAAGCTGGTCAGACTGAAAAAAGAAGTGTATATGCAAACTAGAAGGAAGGAGTTAATATTGCTTGGGAGGCACAATCCAAGGGGCTTTTGGAGAGAATTGCAGCAACAAGACACGAATAAAGAGAACAATATTACAGACCTTGAATGGTTAGAGTATGCAAAGCAACTTTATGAGAGGGGGCAAGATAAAGACAGCCCTCCAATAATTGACTCAAGGGTTAAACTTTTTTCTTCGGAGAACATTAAAGAAGGAATAAAAAGGTTGGCAATGGGTAAAGCTCGTGACATAGATTGTTTACAGGCAGAACACTTAAAATGGGGATTGGAGGCTCTCACGCCTCATATTAAAAAAATATTCAATGAGGTCCTTCAATATGGGTTTCCTGCAAATTGGACGACTAGTGTTGTCATCCCCCTGCTCAAAGGTGGTGACATCAACAACCCTTCAAATTACCGCACTATAATGATCAACCCTCTTTTTGGTAAACTTTTTGGGAGTATGATAGAAAAGCGGATCAGTGTTTGGGCGGAAAAGGAGGGAAAACGCGCAAAAGGGCAAGCGGGCTTCAGGCCAAAACATTCTACTATTGATCATTGCATGACTCTTAGACACTTGATCGAGAAAGTCTGGGATAAACAAGGAGAGGAGGTTTTTTGCTGCTTTGTTGACTTTAGGAAAGCTTTTGATATGGTTCCTAGGAGCAAATTATGGAGTAGGATGGAAGAATTGGAAATTCCAATACACTATAGAGCTGCTGTCCATAGGCTGTATGAACAGGTTTGGGCCAAAATTCGAACCAAACAAGGATTTTCAGAACGTTTTGGAAGTGATATCGGGGTCAAGCAGGGATGCCCTTTATCCCCTACATTATTTGGGATATACATTGACAAATTAGAGGAGTGGATCGATAAGTTTGGTGGGGGTGGGGTCTACTTGACCAATTGTGTTATAAAGCTGCTTTTATATGCGGATGATCTTGTCTTAATGGCAAAAACAGCACAAGATTTGAAGGAACACTTAAAAGCGCTAGAGCTCTTTTGTCATCAGGTGGGGATGCAAGTGAACACTACCAAAACTAAGGTCATGATCTTTACCTTGAAGAGAAAGAAGGTTCATAGGGAATTTGTTTTTGAAGGCAGCCCCTTGCAGGTGGTCAATGAATATAAGTATCTTGGCCTTGATTTCCACAACAAACTCAGCTGGGAAACGTGTAGAGCAAAGAGGATACAAGGGGGATGGAAAGCTTTACACTCATTGCAAAATAGATGCAGAAGGGCCGAGTTATGGGATTGGAAGACAAAGAAAACTCTTTTTGGGCTTTTAGTTGTTCCAGTGGTACTATATGGATGTGAAGTTTGGGGTAGCAACACCTCAGCAAAAAAGTGGAGACAGATAGAGAGATTACAAAAACATTTAATCACATAGAGTCTCAGGATTAAATCTACTGTCCCTTACGAGATTGTTCTAGCTGAGGCCGGGGCTTTCCCTGTTGAAGCGTCTGCTATGTCTCGGTTGCTAAGCTATCTAAGAAGACTAGATAACATGGAGACTCATCGCTGGCCAAAAATGGCAGCAAATGAAAAATTAGATAGAAGAAAGAGCACGTGGATGAAACAGAATATCAAATGGATGAGCAAGTGGGGTATTAGCATAAGTGAGTGTCCAAATGCCAATAGGGAAATAAAAAGGTATGTGCAAGGAAAGTTCAAAGAAAGCATGTGGAAAGGGCCACTTGGGAGGAAGAAGGAATACTATGTCAAACATTTTAACCCTACGCATGACCACACACAAAAGACCTACATCGGAATGGAAATAAAATGGAAAGCGAAAATGTTGATAGCTCAGATTAGAACAAGTTCGCACCAGCTTAGATGTGAGACCGGAAGGTGGATGATACCTAAAGAGGAGTGGGCAGACAGAAGGTGTAGATATTGCACTCAAGGAGTGGTTGAGACAGAATGGCACTACATCAGGGAATGTTCGGCTTACAAGGACATTCGGATCAATTATACTGAGACATTAAAAGGGAACAAATTGGGTGATCTGTTTGAAGAAGAGAAGATAATAGGGTTTGCTGATTTTCTGGTCAAGATACACAGCAGAAGATCCAAGATGCAGAAAGAAAAAGAAACATAGGTTGCTATCTGTGGGTCCCATAGGCTGCTTGGCCTCGTGGACGTGATTAAAAACATTCATTCATTCATTCCCCTTTCAATAAGCGTGGTACACACAGGCCATTCAATTTTGTTGCTAGGTTTCTTGCCACCTTGGCAGTTCTTTCCAAGAGTAATCATGAATAAGTTTCCCCTTAACAACCTCTTTTGGGCTTCATTTAATGAAAAGTATGCCACTTTTTATCTCATGCTATTCTTTCGGCATTGGGGTTCCCAAAAATGCGGTGCCGTGAGTCATATATTCTCCGTCCACTATGAGTTTTGTTTCCCAAGGGAAAATGGCATTAAATTCGCATGAGTGGCCTCAACATTGGCGTTAAATGTTGTTTCACAAAGTCATTTACATTATTTTAAGAGAGCAAGAAGAGTGAGAAAAAATTGTGAAGCTTTTATAGGTGCATAACGAGAATGAATGAATGAATGATTTTATTACGAGACCAGCCAGTCTATGGGACCCAAGAGATAAAAACCGGAAAACCGCCTTTGCCAATACAACAAAACCGCTGCACCAAACTACCTACTGTTGTTTTCAATCTCTTTGCTGATTTTGTTTCTTCTACTGTGAATTTTGGTCAAGTAACTTGCAGTTTTATCAATCTTTTCCTCTTCAAACAAAGCCGCTAATGATTTGACTTTTAACAAATCTGAGTAACAATA
Source organism: Sequoia sempervirens (assembly GCA_007258455.2). NCBI lineage: Eukaryota > Viridiplantae > Streptophyta > Pinopsida > Cupressales > Cupressaceae > Sequoia > Sequoia sempervirens. The sequence continues at coordinate 24,247 of VDFB02376982.1, read as the reverse complement.
TCGGATGTCCTCATAAGCTTTGCACTCCATAACGTAGTGCCACTCTGTCTCCACTAAACCCGAAGAGCAGAAACAACAGATTCTATCTGTCCACTCCTCTTTGGGTATTTTCCATCTTCCCGTTTCGCATCTCAAACGATGCGAGCTAGTTCTCAACTGAGCTATTAGCATTTTAGCCTTCCATTTTATATCTGCCCCTATGTAAAAATTTTGTTCATGATCACAAGTAGGATTAAAATGCAAAACATAGTGCTCACTCTTCCGGCCAAGTTGCTTCAACCACATGGTGTTTTTGACTTTCTCTTTTACATACCTTTTCATCTCGACTTTTTTGCTTGGACACTCTTGCATGTTGATCCCCCATTTTCCCATCCACTTGACATTTTGTTTCATCCACGTGTTCTTCCTTCTAGTTAATTCTTCTTCCACCACAGTTTTGGGCCAACGATGTTCTTCCATATTCTCTATTCTTTGCAAATAGCCTAATAAGCGAATTAACGCTGCCATTTCCATTGGAAAGGCCCCAGCTTCAGCTAAAACAATCTCATAAGGGACCGTAGTTTTTATTTTGAAATTACTTGTGATTAAGTGCTTTTGAAGTCTTTCTATTTGTTTCCATTTTACAGCTGACGTGCTGCTGCCCCAAACTTCGCAGCCATAAAGAACCACCGGGGTAACAAGCAGCCCAAAAAGCTTCTTTTTTGTTCTCCAATCCCATAACTCAGCTGACCTACATCTATTTTGGAGTAGGTAAAGAGCTTTCCAACCCCCTTGAATTCTTTTCGTCCTACACGCCTCCCAATTGAGATTGTTACAAAAATCTAGTCCCAAATATTTGTACTCATTCACCACCTGCAAAGTGTTTCCCTCAAACTCAAAATTTATTTGTTTTTTGGCTCTTTTCAACGTAAATATCATGACCTTGGTCTTGCTGATGTTGACCTGCATCCCCACATCTTGACAGAAAAGTTCCAAAGCTTTTAGGTGCTCTTGAAGACTATTTTCGGAATTTGCCATTAAAGTAAGATCATCCGCATACAACAGCAACTTGATCACATAAGTGGCCAAAAGAACACCATCTCCTCCCCGTTTGTCCAACCACTCTTCTAGCTTGTCTATGTATAGCCCGAATAAAGTAGGGGACAAAGGGCAGCCCTGCTTGACTCCAATGTCACTCCCAAAGCACTCGGAAAGACCTGCCTTTGTTCTAATTTTGGCCCCCACCTGCTCATAAAGCCTATGGACAGCAGCCCTATATTTTTCTGGAATCCCAAGTTGTTCCATTCTATCCCAAAGTTTATTTCTAGGACTGTATCGAAAGCCTTTTTGAAGTCAACAAAGCAACAGAAAACCTCGCCACCTTGTTTATCCCAAACTTTTTCAACCATGTGCCTGAGGGTAATGCAGTGGTCAATAGTAGAATGTTTTGGTCTGAAACCCGCTTGCCCTTTCGCCCTCTTACCCTCCTTCTCAGCCCAACGACTGATTCTTCGCTCCACCATGCTCCCAAAGAGCTTCCCAAAAAGAGGGTTAATCATTATAGTGCGATAATTTGACGGGTTGTTGACATCCCCACTCTTGTGGAGAGGGATAACAACACTCGTGGTCCAGTTTGTTGGGAAACCATGTTGAATGACCCTATTGAAAATCTTTTTGATATGTGGTGCCAAGAGCTCTAATCCCCATTTCAAGTATTCAGCTTGTAACCCATCAATATCACGAGCCTTGCCCACAGCCAAAGCTTTAATACCACCCTTGATATCCTTTGTGGAGAAAAGCTTATCATTAGAATTAATTGTCGGAGGGTGGGTTTTTTCTTGGTCTCTTTCATACAACTTTTTTGCGTATTCTAGCCATTGACTGTCCGTAATATTATTTTCTGTAGTACCTCTAGCCTGCTGCAATTCTCTCCAAAAATCCTTTGGATTATGTTTCCCAAGAAAGATTAGCTCCCTCCTTCTTACTATCATGTATTCCTCTTTTTTTGATCTTACTAATTTTTCATACAATTTTTTGTTTATTTGTTCGCAGCCAGGTATTTTCAGCCTCCTTTTAGCCACCTTACACTCTTCGTCGTACCATGGGTTCGCTGGAAAGCTATTTTTGGAGCCTCTTCTACCCTTAGCCCTTTTGCAATCTATGAGAGCCTTGTGCATGATTGTCATCAGTTTGTCGCTGTTTATAATGCTTTGATTTTTGGTTGGGCTGCTAACATTTTTTATTTCCTTTAACTGTTTTTCCAGCATTCTTTTAAATGTGTTCTGATTCTCGTCAGTTATAAGAATTTTGTCTTGAAGGTTGCCCCTTTTGTATGGCTGCGTACAGGCTTTTTGTTGGACATTGTCTTTCATACTAAGCTTTATATAAATAGGGCTATGATCAGATTTTAATTCTATAGGACAGCTCCCTATTTCCAACTCTTTTACCCTTGGTATAATGCTTTGTGAACCAATGACATAGTCTACCACGCTCCGCCCATTGTGGGTATGACATGTGAAAGCCCCAGAGCTTGAAAAAGTGCTTATGCCATTACAGATGATTAAGTTGTGAAGGCAGCAAAACCCCAACAGATTTACACCAAAAGACGAAATGCCACCTTTTGAATCCTGAGATACTCTTTGCCAACTTTGATCTTCTTCTTCCTCTAACCACAAAGGATTGCTATTTTTCCCCTCTTCCTTACCAAAACAAAGAGCTTGGTTATTTGCGGTCCTCGCATTGAAGTCTCCCAGAAGGATAATCTTGCCGGTATCACAATATTTTGCTATGTCAATTTTTAGAGCTTCATAAGGGTCTTCTCTATCTAGATTCCTTTTCTTGTACACTTTGGAGCCATAAGGGGCAAAATAACAAGCTGCCATCCAAATCAAAGATTCCCCATCTGTTATCTTCACCCATATGTATTGATTATTTGGGTCTTTCTTTTCTATCTTTATGATTCTTTCATATTCTTTCTTAACCAAGATTGTTACACCGCCATGGCCCTTGCCATTCTTCGTTAGTTCATTCCACACAGATATTTTATTGTACCCTTCGAACTCAGGTATCCTGCAGCCTTCATGTTCATGTGTTTCCATGAGCGCGATGATATCTTTGCCCTCAGCTATGGGCCCCAACCCAGGCCCCCTCCTCCAAGGGTAGCCTCTACAATTCCAGCTTACCATTGAGAGGTGATCCTGGGGGCCCCCGCTTTCCTATTTGTTATGTCTCATGTTGTCTTTGAATTGGGCCTTCCCTCTATATAACCAAGCATCCTTGCCTAATTTCCTTGCTGCTATAACTTTCTCCCATTCTTTTCTTCTCTCTTCTAGCTATGCTGGGGTTAAATCTTCATCTATATAAAATGTTGTGCCTTGGAGGAACCTTTACAAATGGGTTTCGTTTAAGGAAGTTAGTGAACAAATTAAATAATTCAGAATTCAGAAGAATTAAGAGCTATGGACCCAAAAAAATCAAATTTTGGTGTGGAAGCAGAAGCTCGAGGACTCTTCCCTGACCTCTCGAAGAGAAAATCATTTGCTTCCGCTCCAATCCCACCTGAGCCCAAAGTGCCAAACACTAAGAGATTGGATAAATGAAGTTGTAGAAATTCCAGTTTGGCTTCAAATTATGTTGATGAAATCCATGATCCTAAATTACATAGGAATCCCAAACATCACCACAAGGGGGCTCAAGGGTGAGCATGATTCTTTAGGCTTTCGACTATGTAATTATGGTTTGTCGCACTTTATGCTGCTTATGGTTCACCCCTGTCTAGAGCTTATTGATGCTTGCACACATTTATATGACCTTGAGAGTGGAATTCTAGTCAGGCATCATCTCAAGCTTATTATAAGCGCTCAAGAAATTAGAGATATGCTCTGTGTTCCTCTCAACCCATCTGTAGAGATGTGTGCGCAACAAAAATTGGAATATTATTGAGCAAGTCAGAGAGATCAACTAAGGTTTTTTAATCACGATCTCGTGAGAGACAAAGATGAAACACAAATGCCAAAGATTCCTATTACATGGAAATCCTTCCATCTACAAGATATGAAGGATGTATTTTCTATGCTTGCTTCTATCTTCAACATGGACAATGATACTTAGGTTTATGAGTTCCGACTGGAATTGGGTTTTCGTTGAAGAAAACAAAAGGAGGGTTTTATAATGGACTTAATAGATATAATAGCAAAAAACATGCATGATCAACTACAAGCATATTCAAAGCAATACACCTTCAGGTATTCATCCTTTTTAGTTCACATGTTGCTTCATCAAAATGTTGATTTCTTCAAATCATACATGCAATTAACTACTACAGATGAATCTAATGCTCAAAAATAAAATCCGATATCCATGTGGACACGTGTTATCTATGAAATATGACTATTACACATTTTATGGGTTATTTTTAACTCCATCCCTCTTGGATTTAAATCGTCAAGAGAACCCAGTTAGAATTGTAAATCTTTGAAAGGAATAGATACAGAAGTGTAGGTCGCCTTGTGATTGGTTCTTTGAGACCAATTTTACTTTTGTGTAGATGCATGGATTTAGGGTGGAGCCTTTTAGGCTCCTATCCTACTTAACAGATAGACCCTGGAGTTAGCCTGACAAGTATGAGTAATTGATATAGATTTTGGAGCTGGAAGGAAAATGATAGCTGTCTTTGCAACTTTGCTTACAAGGGCACACATTTCTATAACGAAAAGGTTTGTTGAAGGTCTGCTTGCTTTAAAGTTAATTGATATTGGTCTTGATGTAATTTGTGATGAGTGGAATTATGATCCAAATGATTTCCTCGCGGTTTTGCAAATAACAGCACAATTGGTTCATGAGCCATGTCAGTACTGGGAGGAGCGACTGTCTCCAAGCGTCAAAGGAGTAATGACGTTCACTGATTTATCACATATCCCTACTAAGCAGTCAAGGCCAAAATGGTTATCTTTCTATGATCTCAAGAGTAAGTATGACCCAAAGATCAAGATACATAAAAAGCTAAGAAATCAGTTGGAAAGATAAGGGTGGAATGCATAAAAGATTGCAGCCTTCTTGGTATATCATCAAGAAATTCATGATTTGAATTCCTTGTATGATACCATCGAGTTTGATGACCAATTTGACACTAAGTGGGATGCAAAACACCTATCATCGCCTCTACCATCAAATACAAGTGGTACCTAACAACAAATCCCTACAAGAGAAAGAGTAGAAGAAAGACCACTAAGCCCTCCGCCGAGACAATAGAGCTCCTGGATTACCAAAAGGAAGCCTTCGGCTTCATAGTAGGCTCAAGCCTCTTTAAGCTCCGCAAGTGAGGGATCCTCTTTAAAAGCTACATCATTGTGCAAAAGGAAAATAAAATGGTAGAGGGAAGACTTGAGCAATCTCTTGGAAGAGGAAGATGAGATAGCCGAAGTCTTGCAGCTCTTGGCAGTCTCCACGATGCAGGTATCTTTCACTCCCTCTCTTCTCTCTTCTCAGTCTTTAGTCATCCTAACTGTGTCTATAGTTTTCTTTGCATCCCGCTTTGGGGTTACTGCCACAATCACTTCTGCCATCCCGCAACCCCCCCTTTCCAATCCTGCGATTGTCCCTTCATTCGCGGCCAATACCACTTCAGCTACATCAACTATGCAAATTTCATCACTGCCACCATCTATAATGCCTTTGGTCTCATTTTCCCATATGGTCACCCAAGTAACCTTGTGCCTTGTACAAGGCTTGCAAGGCACCACACCTTTCTCCTCGATGACTTTAAGACTTCCACTAACCTTCCCTGCGGGAGAGTAAATGGGGACTTCTATTGTTCCTTTTCCTTTTGGCCTTCCTGTCAGCATCCCTTTTGTCAGGAAATATATCTCATCTTCCTCAAAATACTAAGGTCAAATAGATGCAACGAAGAAAGATCGAGAGGATAGAATGTAAAAGAGAAGAAGAAAAGAAGCTTTAGCCCCGACCACACCAAGGATGGAATCGATTTATAATGAGAAACACAAGACATTAATGGTCATGATGATGACCCCTTTTGTCCACAAACCTAAGGTATAGATGTAACCCAAGGACTATGATTTCCATTTCATTGGCCTCAACCTCAGCCAAACCCACCCATGAGATAAAGTAAAGTTAATGGAGGAAACCTAAAAATTTGTTACAAAAGATTATCTAAAGGTCAGTCGATGGGCAGGTAAGAGAGAACAAGAGCTAAAAAATGTTAACGCCACAGTTGACAAGCAAGAGGTTGAGTTAAAAGGTAAAGATCTGGAGATCTCTAGGTTGCAAAAAGAGTTGCGGGATTCCCAAGCTTTAATTGATGCAAACAAAGAGGATAGAGCAGTCACAAATGCTAAGCTACAAGCAAAGGAACAATAATTTAATTAGTTACAAATGAGCTTCTCCGAAACAACAAATTTGCATCAAAAGTTACAACAAGACATGCAAAGTGAAGAGGCTAATCTACAAAATAATTAGATAGCGCTCAAGTTCAAGTTGAAACAAAGAAAAAGGAGAGAGTAGTAGTTGAAAGTTAGTTACATGAGAAGATGTATGAGCTAGCAAAAATTTAGTAGGAGCTCTCTGATTCATCAGACATACAAGTGAAAGTTCAGCAAGAGGTGTAAGAGAAAGAGGCCAAGTTCCAAAAGAAATTGGAAAAAATACAAGCTCAATTAGATGCTTAGAAGAAAGCAAAATAAATCACTGAATCTGAACTGCAAGGGAAAGAATAAAATTTGGCGTAATTGCAACAAGAGATCTCTAATTCTATGAACGAGATAAAGTGACTCCAACAACAAAATGGAGATAAGGAGCAACAAATACAACAATTGCAAGGTGCATTATCTAGTTCTGTGCAGCAGTCAAGTACCCTCCCTATGCTGGACAACAACAATATGCCTCCTATTGGGAGAAAATAAAGAATATAAAAACCTCTTTCCAACCCACACTAAAATTCGTAGTAGATGCACAGAAGTTGAGTACATATGTTGGCATCATGAAGGAACACATTCTATCAAGTATAGCACAACGGGTTACAAAATCTGAGTTGTTGATCAAGAAGTTGTACATTGCAATTGAAAGTACTTTGGCAGTGACATGGATCAACGATAGAAGACAAGCTGCTAGGAAAGGAAATGAATTCATTAAATGAAATAGAGCAGCAAAAGGTGAAGCAAATAAAAGAGCATATTGCACAACTAGTCCATTTAGGTCTCCCTTCATTTTTTTCTCCTCGATGGGTCAGTTCTACCCCAAGATCAAATAAAGAAACTTCTGGAAGACAGGCAGTAAGACTTATCTATGTTTTAGACTTTAAGTTTGCCTCTAAGTGTCACAAAAATAGAAGGGATTTTACATTCCTTAGCTCAGCTTGGTTTTCATATGGAAGCTACATTATAAATGAAAAGTAATCTCCCATTCAAGGAGATGACTGACTTGGATCAGGAGTTTGAGGACTTGAAGCAGAAGGCACATCCATCAGAGGCAGATTGGGCCTCTTTCCAATCTACTCTCTTGGAATTGTGATTCCACACTTTCTCCTTTTTGCTTTCCAATTTTGGTTGTGAACCAGTATTTTTGGGATCTTTACCTCCATAGGTGAAAGTCCCCAAGGAGTCGCTAGAGCTATAGATTTTCTCTACCATAGCCTTCGGCTGGAGTTTGAGTTATTAATTTATAATGGGGCTTCACTCATATTTTTGAGGCTGCAGGCTTATGCATATTCAAGTTCAATAACATTCATGGAGTGTGACATGTGTTCACACTGCGCATGTTTTCCCCAACCCAATAACAACTATTCTTAGGGTGTTGCGCAGGAGCACCATATGGTAGCTTCGTTCACTACCTTTTGAAGATATTAAACGACTGTTATTATTCAAAGCCCCACATTTCTAAAAGTACCACGCATCAGACAAGCGCAAGATCGTGAATGTTTTGAGTTTGGGAAATACTTAAAGGTGTGTCATTGGTCCATTTCAAAGCTAGATTGGCCCACGGGAAATAGCAGATGACGCCACGCATCAAAACAAGAGATGCAAACAGTAAGGCAGGTGTTCGACCTAGTTCACTAGGTAGTTGAGATGGAGGTAATGGAGTTCCCAAATGACATTGTCTTTGCCAATAAAGGAGACCATGATTACCCACTCTTGCAACTGTCATATGATGGTTGCTCTCATGGGAGGCATCAGGCCAAAATATTTTTGGTTACAACCATCTCCTTCGGATGAGGGGATTTCTCTATTTATGCATATTTTCTCTTTGTTTTAAGGGTTAGAATATTTATAACACAACAAACCTTAGCATGTTATGTTCTTGAGAGATTTGAGACTAAATACATAAAATTGTTCCATGTTTTCCTCTGCTATGTGTTTATCTCTATTTATTTGCTTGAATTCATACTCTGTTTATCTGAAGTGTACGCAATTGTGATCTATTCCATTTTAGATTTTATAATTTCAGTTACATTAATATATTTAGAACTTTGAATCATGTCTAATACTCTTTCAAAATTTTGTAGAAACTGGTCTAACTAAGATTCTATTATATTGCTTCATGTTTGAAATGTTGTAAAATCTTGGCAGATTGCTTTAGTTTAGTTTATTTCATGCTTTCTCTCTCTCCTTTGTCCTTGGAACAAAAAGAAGAGCCAACTTCTAAAATCTTGGAGGTTGTTTTGTAGAATGCATTCTAGTCCCCCATTTTTAGAACTTCCCATACGTTGTTTCTCATAAGAGTAAGATTTAGAGATCAATAGGTTTCATCCTTGTCTTAATAACAAGGGTTTCCTCATAGTATATTATATCAATTTCATTTATATATTCCAATGAATTGTTTGGATTCATAACATTTAAATTGCTTCTCTCTTGTGTGGAAGGTTATTTTAGTTGTAGGTGATCCTTGGGCTCATGCATGATTGATCCACTCATACATTCAACATTAATGATGTGGCCTAAATATAGAAACTCTATAAATTCATATTCACACTTTTTTCAACTAGTCAATACTATAGATGCATGATTGATCCACTCATGCATGTTATCTTAAGGATTATATCCAATTTTATTAAGTGGTCCTCCTAGTTTATACTATAGATCAAGATGTCATTGGAGAATCTTGAAACACTTTTTTTAACTAGTCACTAAATACTTGGTTCATGGCTATTTGGAAAATGGCTAGTGCATTCATTAGTTTGAATAACATGACAATAAAATACCAGTGTCCATAGTGACACCTAAAGGTTGTATTGTGTATGTCCTCATGCACATGGATTTGGTGATAGCTAGTCCTCAAGATAGTTTTTGAGAAGTAGATTGTGCCATGCAACTCATTGATCTTAAGAATGGGATCCCTAATCTTGATCATTTTTTATTGAGGGCCTAGTAATTTATACACATCCTCATCATATCATCTATTTTCTTTACAAGAACTAGTTGATGAGGTAAAGGGACTAGAACAAGGTTTGATGTGTCCCATCTCCATGAGTTCTTATATAGCCTTTTTATTTTTCATCTTTATATATCCATGGATCATGGTAGGGGGTGATCATGATGGGATTAGATCCTAGCTCCAATGCTACTGTGTGTTGAAATCCTCTATCTAGTGACAAACTTGTAGACCTAACACTAAACACAACACTACAATTTTCCAAGATAGTCTAAATTTCAATATGCTAATGATGGTTCACATCTAAAGATATGGTAGGAATGTCTTTTATCATGAATAAATTATCTACCCATAAATATTGTCCCTTATGCAAGATCCTCTCTATCTTCTTGGTTGTAACTACCTGTGGTGATTTATCATGTATGCCCTTAAGTATTGTGTCTCTCCCCTATGAGTTAAACCTAAGCTCAATGGATTGATAATTATGAGAAAATTTCCCAAGGGAATGCAACCATTTTATACCAAGAACCATGTGTGCTTCACCCAATCCAATGACATATAAGACATCACATATAACATAATCACTCAAGGATAACTTGAGTTTATGAATTACCTTAATACATGGGAGAGTGAAATTAACAAAAATATGTCTTGAACCACGATAATTCCTCCACCTTGAATCTCCTCTTAGCAACAAGGCCCTCATTAATAATTTTTTTGGTAGCTCCACTATCAATGGGCATGACCATCTATTATCTCAAAAACTCTCCATGGAACCTTAATGGGTGATACTATGGTGCCCATGAAAGAGTTGAAAATGTACCCTTACTCGTGCTACTATTATCCTTTGTCAACAACTATTGGTCATGCTCAATCATCTACTATTTTGTTTCTTGTTGTTGATTTGATTCATCGTAGTGATAAACAACCTCTTCCTTATCAGATACCACCTCAACATAATGGGCTTGAACCTTGCCAAGGCATCTATGAACTAGCTCCCAATGCTCCTTGCAAGTAAAACACAACTTTTTTCTTTAAAATTCATATTTGATTTTCTTATCAATCTTTTTAGCCACTATAGGTGCAGTGGGTGGAGTTGTAGCTCATTGAGGGTGTGAATTAAAATTATTCTGTTGCTATTCTCCTTTCTAAAAAATCCCTTTCTACTACCTAACAGTAGGTGCTCTATGTTGAGACAAAAATATGCTCATAAGGATAGAAGGCTCAAGTGTCAATGCCTTTTTAATAACATATTATAGTGATGAGAGTGGAAAGGCCTTGATTAGATCTTTGAGGGGCTCAAATAAAACCTCGATAAAGAGAAAAGTAATTATATTTTATGAAACATTGGGTACCATTCTCACCACTCATTGAAATTTAGTAACATATGACTCCACTAAAGTTTATTTTTTGATTCTAGCAAGCTCCCTAGAGTACTCATCTTCATGCTCAAAGCAATCTAAAAATATTTGGTTAAATTTATCAAGTGTCTATACATGGTTGTGCCTTTGAGTACTCAAATTGTGGCACCTTGAATCACAAGCAACACCCTCCAAATGCAATGAAGTGAATTGTTTGGTATCCTCTTCCATCATAGGGATAAGTGTAAAGTATGCAACTTTTACAATCACACCCAAGTAGATATTTTGTCATTGTCATCAAAAGTAGTACTAAGTTTATTCAATTTATGTTGAAAATTTCTCATGTCATCAAATTGATTGCTACCATTGGCTCCATTGACTTGGTACAAGCATTTCTTAGTATTTCCAAGAAATTGACAAAAGTTATTGTAGCCTTAAGTCTTCTAATTTATCTTGTTACTCCAAAAATAGTGTTTCTAACTACTTTGAAATAATTATCTCTTTTCTAATATATTTTCCTTTGTATAAACATGGGATTAATGAGTTTTAGAATGCCACCCATTTAACAAACCATTGGTCAACTATGTGAAGTTGAGCTTCCCTTTCTTTAAAATGTACCAGGGTTTGATTTTTTTCAAAGGAATGATGACATGCATGTTACTTTAAAGTTGTAACATTTATGTAATTAAGTTTTTCATTATTTCTTGACTCCTTTAAATCTCTTTTATGGTATTTTTAAAGAGATTTGTTATTTCCTCATCCCTTAGATTTCTCGTGTTTATCCATGGTTCATAGGCTAGTAGGAAATTGTATCGACTTTTATAGCACTATTATGCCCTAGATATCTATTTAAAAATAAAAAAATAGAATGATGCGAAGAAGAAAAGAATAATGCATTGCACAAAATAAACCCTAATAATAACCTTAGATTTGTATCAATCAAATAATAATATGAATGTTTCTTGATGTAACCACCTTCTCTAGGATTAAAAAATATGAAACTCATATAATGATTCCTTCAATGTTGTTTGATCTCTATTCATTCACCAAAATGGTCCAAACCTAAACCCCTAGCCTCAGTTACAAAAATAAATATTATTTTTATTTGATATGAGATCAATATCACTTAATAATCAAGTACACATGGATCTAGTGCAATAACATTAAATTGCCCAAGTAGTTAATAAACCTTTATCTCTCATTAGTAAACAAACCATAACTTGAGAACCACTAACTAAAAAGACCCAAGATAAAGCTTTATTATCAGCGAACTCATACATAGATCCAATAATAGATTATATGACACGGTCTTCCAAAAACCCATAAGAAATATGAAATAGTTTTCTCTACCACACTTATACGAACATGTACACTTAAAAAATCTCAAAGGGTATTAATAATGCCAATATTAAAGAGGTCTCCTTGAGAAAAATCCCCCCATGAGAAAAATAATCATAAGGGTCCCACTTCAAGTGACCTAAAATTTAGGATGCCCCTAAAATATAGGAAATGATCCAAAACTGAAAAAAATATTAGGGAAAGTAGAAAGAACCAACCTTAACTAGTATATACTTCTCTAGTAGGCACCCACTACCCATCAAGAAGCATATAAATGAGCTCATTGATCCCATAGGTGTTGAATTAATGCAAATGGGACATTAAGGTAAACTCCCTAAGATTATCACCAAAATACAACTCTCAAGAAAATACCTTTCCAATATTAGTAACTTAATATGGAAATGCATTGTATTAGGTGGATTTGATGGCTTTGTTCTCAAAACCACCAAAAATGAGTGTTCTTTGTGATGACTATTTTCTTTCTTCTCAATATTTATTTTGGGTTTTTAGCTTCCTATACTAACTTGCGTAGATGCCAATTTGAGTTTGGTGTTTGAGCAAGCATTTACCATTGTGTGTAAATGATCCTTACTAGATTATAGGTTGGACTTGTGAAGGTCTTGTCTAAATCTTGGAGGAGATAATGCATCTGATTATCTATATAGCCTTTGTGTAAATCTTTGTTTAGGTTATGAGATTGATTACCAGTGGGGTCTTTCAAAATCTATGACTAATATTTTACCTCTAAAGTTGTTCTCAATGATTTTCTAGCATATAAAATTCCCTTTGTAGTTTGTGGTTTCAACTCTTGAAATATTTTGCTTTATATTGAAAGTTGAACTCTCCCTTTCTAATTAGTGGTAATTTTTTATTTAGTTACATTAGTTGTCTACACTGGATTCTTTGGATGAAGGATTTGATTCTTACCAATGTATAGTTGTTTCTAGGAACCTAATATTGATTAGTGAATATAAAAAATATTGTGATGTCTACAAACATGGTGAAAAGTGGTATAAATATATTTTAGGGGACACAATCCAACAACAATAGTATTAAATTTTTTGACCATGAAAATGGGATAGAAACAGAACGCAGGTTGATGTAACCATTTAAGCTATTGCACCTTGTTGATTTTGTTTGAGATTCTCTTTTGATTTGTTATACTAGGTTGAGGTATATAAGTTGAATTACAAAGGATATTTTTAGTTATATACTTATAGCTCAAAACACTTGAGTCTTCTTTGACCCTAGTGGTACCTAATTAGCACTTGTTGACTTGTTTGTGATAAATTACTTTCAATATGACATGATATAGACTGAAATTCACCTACTTTACTTTGATTACTACTAATTAAACATCACTTCTAATTAGTACTAATTAGGTTTTCTTAGATCCAATTGTACTATCATTACTTTAATATTAAGTAATTGTGGATAATATATGTCCAATTAGAGCTAAATAGGTTTGACCTATCCAATCATAAATTCAAAACTTTGCAAGTATTTGTGCAACTTGGAAGTCTTTTTGTTGGCCAATCAACTCAACAATGAGCTTATAGAAGAAACTCATCAAGTCATGAGTCTATTTGTGGACTCACACTAAATACTTCACAAGTTTTTCACGCATTCACCATACATAAAGAACCTATGGGTTGATGCAAAAATACAACATAAATGTGGATTTTTTTCCTTTTAAAGCAAATCCGACCCTTGCAATTTTCTCATGCTACATATGCAAGCTTGTTTGAGCAATTGAACACATTCAAAAGTTGTAAGTGTTTTAGTTTTTCCCTTTTAAAACACTACAACATGAAATAAAACATGATTATAAACCTATCTTCAAATTATTAGGGAAAACTCCTTGAAAAATAAACAATACTAAACCCTAAGCTATGAACAAATTTCATAGTTATGCACACTTTACAAAATCATCAATGGGGTTTTATCTAAATGAAAACAAACCTTGGCCTATCTTCTAAAACAAATCTTGGAGGTAAAGCATAAGGTCTAAAATATTCTCTCACAAATGAGGTTTCTTATGAATAAAAGCTTGCAATTTAAGAAAAGTAACGTAAATCATGAATGCTTCCTAATTAGTTGAAAACAATGCCTAATATATCCACATACACAACAACGGATTAAATAAAAACTACTTCTAATGACAAATGATAGTGCAAGATTCTAGAAAGATAAACCCTTATAAACACTTGAAGTTACTAAGATTAAAGGTGGTGTTGATACAATCTTGAAACTATTCATCACTACAATATGGATTTAAAAAAACCTTACACAAGAACACACACAACTTAAATAAAAAATTCAAATGATAATTTTTAGATCATAAACTCCACTTCAATAATGACTAAGAATATATTATGTCCAATGCACTTAACAATAGGTTACAATGAATATGATTTTAGGGATTTGGGCATAATAATTAATTATCCCTAAAAAGTTTGAAAGTAACCTCTAAAAGTTAAATAAAGTGGAAAATAAATCAACTTTAAAGCAAATCCATTCTAAAAAAAATGAAAGAATAAACATCGTAAACAGGGACTCCCTAATTTCCCAAACAAAAAAAACAATAAAAAATAAAAATAGATAGAAATGGTTAATTTGAAACCTCATTATCAACATTTAAATTTAAAATAGAATCATTTAAATAATTGGTGCTGGTGTTCCATTGTTCTCACTAGCTAGTCAAGCTTTCTCAGTAAACTCTATAGCAATGGCAACAAGAGACTTATATACCAAATTCTCCTTATCCAACTATTAGTGAATGAAGTTTTTATTAATACTAACAAATAACTAAAAACTTGGTACATTAATCTCAAGTGATGCCACTTTCACTAGAACCTCATTTATTCACCCATATTGTCAGCATTGAATGAACTCCTAGGTACATTTGTACATACTACTCAAATCTAGTTTTTAATTCTTCCAAGTTGTCATCCATGAATGGACAAGAAATAGATATGTTGAAAGTGAGAGTTTATTGGTCAATAAATTGTAACTTTCTAATATTATCCTTGATTGTATTCAAAGAAAGAATTTAAATTAAAAAATCATTTGAAATTTTTCTATCCACTCTAAAAATTGGCAATCCTTAGGGATAAAATAATCATCTCACAAACTCATCCACACCAAAATACTAAGAGGCTCCAAATGATTCATTATGCTACCACAAGAGGAAATACTTGTGGTAATTGCATACTCCAAATCCATTGATTGACACAAGACTTCCCTAATATCCTTGAACAAGACAAATAACTCCTCAACAAGCCTTAAGAATTTATTACAAAACCTCATGATCCATTACTAAATTTCCCTATTCTATGAGACTAGCTTATTTAGTTGTCTTTTCTATTCCACTTCCTCTATCCTTTGAGGTGATGTTGAACTTGATTCAACCAATGGATTGACTAAATATGCAACACAAGATCTTACCTCTCTAATATCATCTTTCAAAGTTGTCGTATCTTCTCCATAATTTTCCAACATCTCCTTGGCACTTCTATTGCAAATTTTAGCAATTCTATACTATCTCACCTATTCTCAAGCACTAGATTGATTTGTGAAATTTAAAAACCAGTAGCTTGCATTTCTTGGATACTTTTGTTTATTGAAGGAATGAATTTCCCTTTTTTTATCTTTTATAAGCCTTGTTTTCTTCTTAATATTATTTGTTTTTTAAATTATATTACACACACCACTCAAATTGAGAGGTTGTGCAACAACCACTCACTGTTTTTGACCAAGGATAATTTTACCCACTCAAAAACCCTCTTTTCAAGATTCTTATATTTCTTATCCATGGTTTCCATCTCTTCCCCAAATTGAACTCATGGAAAAGAAGTACAAAAAGGAGATGTAGAAGTTCAAAGAAAATCTTATAGCTAAATAAAAAATAGTGATGAAAGAATGTATAATACCATAAGAGGAACCAAGGAAGCAATCATTTGAATATGTAAAGTATAATTCACCTCCTTCATAACCAATTTCAATTGGTTGGCCTTGGAGTCTCATCAACCTTTCTTGAATCTTTCAATTTCTTCTTAACATTTTACATTTTCATACACTGTTTGCATTTTCCTCACCAATGGTTTAGACTTATGGGCTAGGAAGTACTCTATTCTTAAGAAAACTTAGACTCATATTCAAAAGTCTTGGCATCTTCCCTCTCGGTATTGTTATTGATTTCTTTGATAGCTTTTTTTCTCAAAATCCCTTTGTTCTATCCATTATGGATTTTTGCATCTAGCCAAAGAAATATCAACTCTTATTGTTGATTAACTAATCAAAAGGCTTTAAATCTACCTTTCTTTGAACAAAGCAAGTAGATTTATTTTTTCCTTTGAATCTACTAAATCTTTTGGTATTGGTTATGAGGTGAAATATTTCAACTACTTCAAGGTCATATGACTTTGTTTCCTTCTTCAAGTTTAATATTCATTAGTATAATTAGCCCAAAAATATTTAATATCGATACATTAACATATTTCACTCTAAGTATTTCTACCATAATCCTTTGAATCAAAATAATTATTTTTATGGTGGAATTTATGATAAAAATGGGAAGGTTCTACATCCATATTTTAGCATCTAGGATATTAGCACACTTGTATGGTTCAATTTGTATAGGAAAAATCACTCCTGAGTTGTGCCTCTTCCTCTAAAAATCATGAGATACTACCAACTACCTATAATATTTCACTAAGATAATTTGGCCACTCAAATATTGGGGTAACTTTTATGCATGAATCAAAGCCATAAACCTTGATATAGGTGAAAGTAAAAAAAAGGATAAATTGATCCCATAGTCTAGAATATGTAGAAGTTGATAATCCAACCTCATAGATCCCAATGAACACCTACAAGCAAATAACTTGTCACCAAAGGAGATCAAGAGACACAAGAATGGTGCTCTGCAAACATGAAGCAAAAATGCATTACCTGAAAAGATGAATAATTACAAAGAGATCAATCCTTAAGAAAGGAGATCAAAACCCCAAAGAGAACCATAGGAAGAGGATTAAATTATCATGTGACAAGTGTCAAGATCATAATGAACAAGATGATATGACAAATTTAATAATGCAAAAATAAAGATTCCTAAGTTTAGCTTAAGTGAAATAAAGTAAAGGTGACTTAATTAATTAATCAACATGATTAAATTAATCAAGTAAACAACCTATTACTCTAACACCCCCCCTTAAGATGAACTTAGGGAGAAGCTAAGAAACTGAGGAAAAAATGTAGGAAAGCAAAGATGGGTCCCGACAAACAAGGCCAGATGAGGTACCCATGTACAAATGTAAAAGATCTCTCACAATAGGAGAAAAGGAGAAAACCTCGTGGGAAAAACTCCTCTCCAAAAGAGAGAAATACAAGTGAAAGACTAAGAAGCCTCCAAACAAGAGTGAAGGACGAAGAAGCCTCCAATCAAGAAGAAATTGTCTCAAAATATAGGAACAAAGGAAGAACATGGAAAGCACCACTGAAGCATGAAGAAGTTGCAAACACTGTCATAGAATGATTGTTGAAACATTGAAAGAAGGAATACAAGAGTGTCCATATGGTAAGTGCTTCATCTCACTAAAATGCATGGGTAACCAGCCGCTGCATCCGCCTAGTACATAGGAACAAATACTGTGTACATAGCTCACTCCAACGCAAAACCACGGAAGCATTAACACCAACAGTAGAAACCCCCCCATAATGATGACAAGGGAGAGGTGTGACAGGTACACTGAAACTAAATGCCTGAAAGTAGTGCATGAAGACGAACCAAGAACATCTGAAGGTGCAATCATGAAAGTACAAGCAGATAGAAAGGATGTGAAAACAAAAGTCACATATGCATGAGAAAGGTATGAAGGAAAACAAAGGAAAACATCAACCCCCATGGAAATTTATATCATAATGAGAGTACAACAAGGCATAAAGTGATGTGCAAGAATCTGAATACTACACATACAATGTTGAGGCACTTTATTTCAGTGTGTTTACAAATGATAAATACATGCAATGTGAGCCCATAAGGTCCAAAAGGACAACAACTGAGAAGAAGTATTTATGGATAAAACCAAAAATCAAATCAGGAAACCACCTGTACCATTGCAAAGAGCTTGGAAATAGTTTTTTTATGATATCTCGTTTGCCGATTTTCAACATCGTATGCAAAAGTTATGTCGAAAACACTGAAGGAAACTCTAGAAAAGAAGATCTTACTTTGAATGGAAATAACAGGGACCTGCGAAAAAATCTCCAAAAAATACATGCACCACTGGAAAGTACTCTAAATCCTCTTCCCGATGTTGTTTGCCCGATTTCGACACCATGGGAAAAAGTTATGGCCTTCAGAAGAAAACAGCCCCCAAAGTGCAAAATACATAGTCTGCGGCATTAAATTTGACAACCAAATGGTCGTCGCAGCAAAGCTGTGAGCCTAAATTTGACGGCCAAATGGTCATCGGCACATTTTTACAATTTGACTTATTTGAAAAAAAATAATAATAATAATAAATTACATAAGGAATAATCTTTTTGTTTTTTAAAAAATTAACAAAAAAAAATTATGGGTGGTGGGGGGGCATGTGGGCCACCCCCACCATTCCCCATGAGGGTGCAGTACACTATGTAGGGCCTGCATAGGGGTACGTACCTTGCCCTTTGACTTTTAAAAAAATAAAATAAATTTAAAGCTTTTTAAAAAAACCCAAATTTTTTACAAATAAAAAATCTGCAGGAATTTTTTTTTGAATTTTTTTTACCTTGTAATGCATGGAGGAGGCCATACGGCCCCTGCCAAGTAAATTTTTTTTGCCTCAGGGTGACCTACTCCAAAATTGACAAATTATATATGGAAATAGGGGTTTTTAGGCCTTCTGAGCGCAATGGTGAGGTTTTTTTAGGCTCAAAATGCTCTAAAAAATAAAGCACCCCCTAGATCTAGCAAAACAACCCTTTCTTCAAACCCTCACAGATCTAACAAATGGAAGTCAAATGTGATGAAACAAAGGTCAATCTTGACTATTCTGGTAGATTTGGATTCAATGGAGAGGTTTGATTTGACCCTAGATGTAGTGAAAAACTATGTCAAGGCAAGATCACACAAAAAAAAGGAACAAAAAGCTTGTAGATCTGGAGCTTTGATATGATGTATAAGTTGCTAATCCAACCTCACAAATCCCAATGAACACCTGCAATCAAATAACCTGTCACCAAAGGAGATCAAGAGACACAAGAATGGTGCTCTGCAAACATGAAGCAAAAATGCATTACCCGAGAAGATGAATAATTACAAAGAGATCAATCCTTAAGAAAGGAGATCAAAACCCTAAAGAGAACCCTAGGAAGAGGATTAAATTAGCATGTGACAAGTGTCAAGATCATAATGAACAAGATGACATGACTAATTTAATAATGCAAAAGTAAAGATTCCTAAGTTTAGCTTAAGTGAAATAAAGTAAAGGTGACTTAATTAATTAATCAACATGATTAAATTAATCAAGTAAACAACCTATTACTCTAACATAATGACCATCCTAACATGCTTTAAAATGTAGGCATGGTTCTTTTTTTCCAAATCTCTACTTGTCAACATTAGGGCGACATTATTGACCCTTTGGAAGTGCTTTATGCTCTTTTTGTATTCCAACTACAAATTTGCATGAAAAAATTAACCTGTTGTTTGAATTTTATTTAAGCGTGTGAAATACTCAAGGCAAACCATTGAGTAGATCAAATATGACACCATGTGAAAGGATTTGGTTTGGGAGAAATTTAATAATTGGATATGACTAGTATTGATAATGAGATGTCCCTAATCAATCTCCTCCCTTTATACATGAGTTTGATAATATTAAACATCCAATTCTTGAATGTTGAGTTTTCAATACTTGGTCACTCCACTCAACATAGTAATCTATTAATCCAAGCTCCTCTTTGAAATAATTATGATAAAATTTCTTGGACAAGTAATTAGGTCTCTTTGGTTTGAGCAACCAATTGCAAGAAAACTCCTAATTTAACCTTGAAATTTTTTATTCCATTAGACTTCATAATTTTTAGGATTACCAAGTTGATTTCTTCAAATGGTTTCAACTCTAACATTAATTATTGAATCATAGTGCCTAGTACATGCTATAACCAAACTCCAATGGTTGAAAGGTAATAAAAAAGGAAGCAATTTGAATCAAATCAATTTCCATCATCTTAGTAGCCAAATGAATTTATGCTTTATTCCTTTAATCAATCTTCAATTCCTAGACATTCATATGATCAAGTAGAGTGTCACACACATTGTGTGAAGCATTTTACAACATTGTTTTAGACTTATTATATGCTCCTGTAGCTTCATGGTAGAATAAATTCTTCCGTGTGTTGTACTAGAGTGTCTAGATGATGCTTCCACCCAATCAACAAGCTTTGAATTTACTAGAGACAAAGAAGCACCAGGAACAGGACAAGCAGATTAACTTTGCCTCCTTTATTTAACATTCTTTAAACTGATATAAGACAACTAAAAACAAATTTCTTTTAGAGGCATTTTCAATTGGTAGAGTTTGTATGGAGTAGACAAATAGGTGGTATGATGATTTCTTGGGGGATCTTAGAGAGAAGACAATTGGAGGAGTGAAGTTTTGAGTGTGATTGGGGATTCATGGTAGTTGTAATTCATTTCTTTACAGTCACATGAATGTTGGTCATGACATGTCCTAAGTTTAAGAAATTTGTAATGTGTTTGTATTGATTTATGAGTTGCTTGTAGTACATTGGAAGAATGTACTGTTAATAATTTATCTCTAGAGAATGATGAGAATATGTAAGTGAAGATTATAGTCAATGGTTATCCATGTGTGGTCTAACATCTAGTGAAGAATTGCAGCTTAGGAGGAATTTCAGCAAGAATGAGCTTTTTTTATATTTAGTGTTAATAATTGGCCTCTCTGGAGGTGGAGTAAGGACCGACTCTAGCCTAAGGAAAAGACTAGTATCTCTTAGTATTAGGATTTTTTATTTAGTTTATATTTATTGTTGATTAGTGTGAGCTTATTAGATTAATTTTATCTTCCATTAGTTGTTACTATCTACTATGATTCATGATATCCTAGATTGATTTTATTTTTTGTTGTAATTAATGATTTCATTATCTACTAAAATTTTTAATTATATTAGGTTAACTCCTATTCAAGCAATAATAAAAGGAATGAGTAGTTATCTAGTCAATTATTTTATTTTCTTCAAGTAGTTAGGAGTACAATGTATATTTAAAATTGGTTAGGAGAATTGATAGGCGGAGGTTTATTGCAAATAGCCATGGACACACCCCAAATTTGACAAATAGACATAATTATATTTAAATTCGAAGTGGAAAATGACCCTTGTCATATGCATCCACACATTTATTTAACATCACATATATGCAACTTACAAATTATATGCACCAAGTAATCTTGGCTACTATATAGTAGAATGGAGTTCGTAACAAAGGCCTACATTATTTCTAACTAGGTGTAAGTTGAGAAGGTACAATTTATGATAATTAGCCATTATTGGTTTCATAGTTCAAAAAATAAAATTTAGCAAGTACTTAACAACTTTAAAAATACTTAGTTCCTTAATTTTTTTATGCTAAATAGAGTTATAAAATGTATAAGATAATTGTTTTAAACATTGGGGGAGTGCTTCTATTTATTCAAATCTAAAAATAATATAGTAATACATCATACTATGAATAAAATAATAGGTATCCCATAAACATGATATTCTATGGTGATTGAAGATAATATCATCATAAAAAATGCATATTTGTGCAAGTTACAATAATTTACAATTTACTCTTTCTCGTATTTGTCCTAGTGAAATTTGGGGCCTATTCCTTGCAATTTCTTGTGGCTCTACTCTCATATTATAATGTCATGAATCCACCCTCAAATAAGATGACAATGAATCATATGCTTCAATTTCAACATCATTTGTAATAATGTCATCCTTGATCTAATATCTCATCCTATTGCAACCCCCTCTAGTTGCCCCTTGAAGTCAACAATCTCATCTTCTATAACATGTGTTTGTCCCTAATTCAACATAGTTGAGTCTCTATATGGATAAATTATATATGTTGTTAGGATTTTAAGTAGCTATGTCCACCTTTTTTGTGTGAATTTTTTTTCTACTACACAAAAATAGGGCTATTAAAGCATTGTTGTGACAATTTTTTATGCTTCTTCATGTAAATGGCCTCAAAGAACTTTGGTTATGCTCAAATCCAAAAGCACAATAAAGTTGAGACAAAATATAAGGCTATATTAAAAATTTAGGGTATACCTTAATCTTACTACCAAGCAATTTTTAATAAAATATTCTAAAGTTTCCAATAAATGATTATAAATATGTGAAAACTATTTTTTTATTACCTAGAGCTTGGGTGGTTCTCTCTTATAGATCTAGTGGAAAAGAAAAGGGTCCCCCATTAACATTCTTGTAAATTTGTAACTCCTCAATAATAAATTCCCTCACCTCAACCTTGTGTCATCCTCATCATACATGTTGAGAGTACTTCCATAAATATCTCATTAACATTTATGAGGTCCTCTAAGAAGAAAAACTTAAGATTGAGGTAGTACTTCATTGTATGAATGAGCTGGTGGAGTTGATTGTTCCACCTTTAGTCAACAATATCTCAAATGAGTTCAAATTCAGTTGTCCCCTATTGTATTTTGGGATGGCCTTCATGGCATGTCTATGGCCTCATAAAGTCATCCATTTGGTTTCTCTCACCCACTATGCATAAAACCCTCACCAAAATTTTTAACACCTACAAATAAATTAAAGTTATAATTAAAATAGTACTTTAAAAAAGTGATTAAAGGATTTTATTTTAAATTTAAACTAAATTTTGAAGTTACCTTGATAGTATATATAACTCTCTACATAAATATATCATAAAAAAATTCTTTGTATCCATCTCAATTATTTTCTTGCACCTATGTCAAAAGTGTTAAAATTTTATAAATGCTTTTGTAAGGTGATAAATTAGTTATAAACCATGTCAAATTTTATGTACATTGGGATATGATATTATAATATATTTATGTGAATGGATATGTTGATACGTGGCATACATCTCTTAAATTAGCTATATTGGTCATATGGCAACTTGTGTAATTAATTATATATTTCATGTTATGAGTAGGCTTTCATTAGGATTACCCTTCCATTGTATTATCATGGGGAGGTCTATATAAATGAGGTGACCATCATTATAAGGAGTGATGTGGAGTATGATATTATATTTTGGATCACTTGAAGATATAGCATGGAGTGGCTTCTTCCATAACCTATATTGTATAATGTTACCCTACCTCAAGGGTCTACTTTATTTATGCATACATTGGATATTAAGGCATCTTGGATCATAAACATCTCTTGTTTTATGTGAGATCTATCTTTTGTATTATATTCTTTCTATTATTATATCTGTGGATCTTATCAAGTGGTATTAGAGCTACAATTTATGCCAAGGTGGCAAAAGCCCTAGTTTTGAAAGATTCACCTA
This sequence comes from Sequoia sempervirens, assembly GCA_007258455.2. Taxonomy (NCBI): domain Eukaryota; kingdom Viridiplantae; phylum Streptophyta; class Pinopsida; order Cupressales; family Cupressaceae; genus Sequoia; species Sequoia sempervirens. The sequence goes on along the minus strand of VDFB02376982.1, from coordinate 625 downwards.
TATTTGACAAACAACCATGAATTCTTCTAAAATATTTTACTAAAGTGGGAGGATCATATAAGGAAGATACAATCCAAAATATAGGTTTTTATCATTAATATTTAGTGATTTATTACAATTTTATGTTTTTTTCATAAATTTGAATTTTAAGCCACAAATAAACAAATATTTTAATATTTTAACATTTCTAAAAATTTCATCAAATTCATAATTCAAGTCTTAATTTTATTTTTTAATATGAGGTAAATTATATCATGAATTAATTGAATCAATGTTGGGTCAACTAGATTTGGTAGAATGGTAATCTATTGAAAGCATTTTTCTTAAAACCTAGTTTTAATGGAGCCTCCTAATTTTGATGGAGGTGGAGATGCATTAGAATGGTGGTAAAAATATAAAATATCTTGTCGTGGAACTATACTAAGAAAAAATATATTTTTTGGTTGGTTTTAAGAGGGGAAGCTAAATAATTGTATGCATCATTGGATAAGAGAATTTCTTCTTAGGATGAACTAGAATAAGCTTTCTTAGATAGATGGGATCCAAAACAAGAAGAGGAAGAAGAGGAAGAATAAAAATAAGATGGAGAAGGGAAAAAGACTTAGAAGTAGAAGGAGAGGATATA
>VDFB02376981.1:0-37024 GCA_007258455.2 Sequoia sempervirens | reverse complement strand
CTCTAGACACTAAAGTGGAATATCAATCCATATTATCAATGTTGTTTACCCAAAAATAGTTTATGCTTTTAGTCAAACGGTCAAACTACATGGTCTCTACGTATACAACATAGGCAAGGCTCATTATCCCCCGAGACCCTAGGTCAGTACCCTTAGGTTTCCAACATTCTTTATTTCAACTTAGTCAAAAACACAAAATACAAAAACAATCAAAAGATACAAATCCAAAAGCATTCACAAAACAAAAAAGGTCAAAAACACTCAAACCAAGCAAACTAAGAGCCTCTATGTGTACAATGTAGTCAAGACTTATCTTTGATGAGCCCCCAAGACCCTAGGTTAGTCCCTAGAAAATGTCAAAACAACATCATAAAACTTAGAAAAAACAAAAAAAAAAACATTTCTATCATCACAATTCGTAATAAAACATCACCCTTAGTAAATAGATCGTCACACTCACCCTTTAACAAAACAAACAAAACAAACAAAGCAAGCATCAACAATTGAAACCTTCAAACAAACAATCATGGAAGAATTTGATTTCAAAATTGAACTAAAACAAAGCCCAAGTATCAAAAACATATCTTTTTGACAAGACCCAACATCTTGAGATATGTCTTAACAGATCCGTTCCTACGATAGACATGATCAACATCGGATAATAGCCCTACCCCCAAAATAGATATGGCAAGTGATACTGCAACTTTTTCTTTTATCTTTTTTATAGTCTTATTTTTTTTATTTACATTATTGACTCATTCCCAGGATCTCTCGAGGATGTCCATAAGGATTTAGAGAAGGAATGGGGGCAATTGAGTGTCATTTCGATTTGTTGTTTGTGGATATTTTTGTTATACTACCACGGTGAATACTTGCTTTGTTCTGTGTGTGGGAGTTTTTTTGGAGCATTTCGTGTAGCAGTGACATGTTAGGTTCTTAATACCTCTTTTGTTACTAGTCCGACATGTTTTAAAGCTTCTCACCCATACACTCTAACAGGGTTTATGTATGTCTAGTATGAGCAAGAATACTCCTTATTTGTAGAGTCAAAGTATACACAATAGATACAAAGTCACCTTGTTCATTAATACCCTGGTGCATCATATATATTTGCTACATCAAACAAGATTGTTCAAACTACAACTCCTCCAAGTAAAGCAAAAGCAACATCATCAACTACTAACAACATCACATTTCTATCTATCAGCAAATATTTCTTCTAATTAACATTCATCTTGCATCCACAATGTCGTTAATTCATATCATGATGTTAATAAACCAATAAAAATATCATGTATCATGTATGGGGCACACATCCATCATATATCATGACAATATATTGATTATCCATAATAAAACATCATATGATACAAAGTATGATCCACCATCCATATCATGTGCATACATCATTATACATCTTCATCTGAGAATCATAAAATGAGAATGAATTGAAGAAGGTATATGATGGGGTCATTGTAATCCTCATCATTTAATTTATCAATCCAAGGTGATGTCCATAGTTGTATGAAAGAGAGAAAGTAGAAAACTTGCTTGACAACCAATTCTACTTGGAAAAATAAAATCCTATTTGCATGAAAGTAAAGTTGCATGAAAGGGAACTAATCTTAAATCCTATTTGCATGAAAATAAATTTGCATGAAATGCAACTAATCTAAGGAACAATTGCATGAATTGAAAATATTAAACTACTTCACACTTTCTGGAAATGAAAAGTCTTGTTTGAATTCAAATTTACTTTAGAAAGTTGGAAATACATTGCTAGTAAATGAAACTAGATCTATTATATTTCCTCAGGCTGAAACAAGCATTTCTAATCCCCTCATTTTCTCCAATGATTACATTGTATTTATAGAATTAATATTCTATATCAATCCACTAAGAATGTGGATCCAAGATCCTATTTTTGAGGGGTCGTTTATAAAACTTTAAGAACTTGAAATTGTTGTCCTCCATTATGCCACTTTTATCTCAGTCATTTTATGACGTGTACTTCTCCTTCTTTGCCACAAATCATGCAAAATTCTCAAAAGGGTTTTTATATCTTCAAAACTAGTTTCCAGATCATTTTGAATTTTTGAACTTCATTGAGAAACGAGGGAGATATTGTTGTTTTACTGAGACTGCATTTTTGACAATTTCTGAATGCCTAATTTTTATGAAGTCTTCAATTCTCCACGTGAATGAAGGAATTATTCTTCACTTTGCTTGCAAAAATCATTGATCATTAACATGAATAACATGCTATAATCATGCAACAACATTTGAGTGATGTGGTTACTTGAGTTATCTTTGGTGGAAGAAGGAATCATGAAATGTAACAACCATGAGAGATCTTTTTGAACTCAACATGAAACAAATACTCATCCCATTTAATTTAGGAATGGATCGATGCTCCATGATTTTACATGAATGTAGAGCGCATTTCAGAGTCTTCTATCTTCTCATTACTTCCTTCAAAGCCTTCTAAAAGCTTTCTCTCAGGAGTTAATTGCTTCATGTCTAGGAGCTCTTTGTTGCAAGGCAATTCATGAAGTTTCTTCTCCCATGAGTTATTTAATAACTCATTTATTATATCATCTAAACACTTCATATAGACATATTAGAGGTAATTTATATCACATTTAATTACTAAAATAACCAAACATTTACTTTATATTTTTGCTTTAAACAAGCTAACTTTTAATTATTACTCAAATCCACTTTAACACTAATGTATTAGGAAGAAATATATGATTTTCTTTGATAACATATGAGACAATTTATGGTCTCATAAGTATATCATTTATATCATCATCAAAAAGGAGACTACATCATCATAAGTGTGATAGGATATACAAAATCATAATATATATACGAGGCCTCAATTGGGCTAATGAATATATATACAAAAAATCATGTTTGCAATATGTCTCTGAACAACATAATAAAGATCAAGTACACTACCCAACAAAAAGGGAAATACTCTATAGACCAGGCTATGGACCACCATTTGGATCTAGTTGTCTAACAATATGACCACCTACAATCATTTTAACTCATGATATTATATTTTCACTCTGAACATGTAAAGCAACACAAAACAACACAAAAATGATGAAAAACAAGACTTAGGGTTGCAAATAGGCAAAAACAAGCACATGAAAGGGTTTTTTAGCAAATACACATAAAGCACTAGGCAAAAGAGAGCTTTTCAGGAAAAGGAAAGCTTTTCAGGAAAATTCTCATAAACAAAGGTGAGGAAATATGACAAAGGCGAGGAAATATGGAAAAAGCGAGCTTCTAGGGCCTCAAACAGTCAAAGGCAAGATTTTAGAGCAAAGGCGAGGTTTTATGGCAAATGCTCAGAAAATAAAGACGAGGATCCTAGGCAAAGGCATGGATTCTTAGCAGTCAAAGGCATGGAAACTGAGGCAAAGGCGTGGAAAACAAGAAACTTCGCTTTTGACCTAGAAAACTTTATAAACAAAAATTGAGAACGAAACAAGACAAAAGCGAAAAAGAAAGAAGGTACATATTGGGACACCAAAGTCTAAAGGCCATCCAACCTCTCGAATGAGCTCAAAACGATGTGGGAAAACATAAAAATGTGGCATTACTCTTTGAAAACTGACATAACAAGAGAACCAGAGACAAGGATTAGCTATAGAGTCATAACACAAATGAGCTATCTACAAGACAATTTGCCTATATAAGTGACAAGAAAAACCTAATTTCTATGTAGGGAAACTTCCTACTTTCAAAATAGAAGCTCAGAGGAATAATAGAATAATAAACGAATGACCTATACACCTAATTCTATGACCTAAACACATCAAAACGAAAATAAAATAGAGTTGTGACCTTGACCTCAAAACTTGAAATTTTTGGTCAACCTCTCAAGGGGGCAACATAGAGTCTTACCATCATTCCACGAAACACTGAGGCACAATGGGGCATACAATTTTTTCATAAAAAACTTGATCTTAAAAATAGAATCTTTGAAACAAAGCAACTAGTACTTTGTATCAAAGAGGGGAAAAATGTAGACATGTAAAATTGACTTAATACTTATCACAAATTCAGAATGTCTCGAAACGACCCCAAAATGACTCAGAACAACTCTAAATAACCTTGAAACATCTCGGAATGACCTTGAAACGACTCAAAACAACTCTAAATCAACCTGGAATATCTTAGAATGACCCCAGAATGACTCAGAACAACTCTGAATCAACTTGAAACATCTCAAAACAACCCTAGAATGACTTGGAACAACTCTGAATCAACTCAGAACATCTCGAAATGACCCCGAAATGATTCAAAACAAATTTGAATCAACCTGGAATGTCTTAGAATGACCTCATAACAACTCAGAAAACAACTCTGAATCAACCTGAAACATCTCAGAATGAGCTCGGAATGACTCAGAACAAGTCTTAATCAACTTGGAACATCTCAAAATGACCCCAGAATGACTCAAAACAACTCTAAATCAGCCCAGAACATCTCGGAACAACCCCGAAATGACTCATAACGACTCTAAATCAACTTGGAATATATTTGAATTAACTTGGAACATCTTTGAAACAACTCAGATCATCTCATAATCATCAAATGACATCTCATAATGCATCAAACGACATCGAACAACATTCAAAACCGTATTTCCTCTATTAATCAAATGATACAACGTTATTTGATTAATTCACATTTCATCATTTTGACTAATTAAAAAAATTACATTTATTTAATAAAGTCCTAATCCTATCTTATTTCATCCCGATTAGTCAAACAACACTAATTATTTCATTACGTCACTAATGCACCTTATTCCTCAAAATTAATTGAATTAATAAACCATAATAATTTAATTATTACACTTCCCTCCTAAATTTGAATAATTAAATCAAATCAAATCAAACTATTCAAATTAGCAAAAAATCAAAATCAAATTGGAATTAATTAATTAATTAATTATTCCTCACCCACTTTTTGATTGAGGAAATCATGGATTGCTAACTAAGCAATTAAAATTCTAACTAGCCAATCTATTTTTCAATCACCCTAATTGTGCAATCAACTTTGCACAATCTCCTCATGTCTAAATACTCTCAACTCATTTTGACCATTGATCTGGACATTCTCCAACGCGATTTTGACCGTTGATTCAAAATTGTTTTTTCTATATAACAAGTCTTTCTCTTCACAAATTAGGATCAAAATTTCAACTTACCTTATGCAATGAAGTGTTGTCAAGATCACCATTGAGAGAGCATCATCATTTCTTAAAGAACAAGAATCGATCATCAAGCTTTTGTGTACAAGCAATGGAGGCTTTGCAGTGATACGAACAACCCAACATCATGCAAATACACTCCAACATGGAATGGTAAACTATTTTTGTGTTATTTGAATTGGTTTGAATATCTTAGGATCTTACTTTCATTCAAATAGCTTAGATTTTCACATTTCATGGGTGATGGAATAGGATAGATTAAGTGTTTTTGAATTAGATTAATTTCTGATTTCAATCCTACATTTGATCTTATTTTTCGTATCATATTTCGTAATGGATTCCTTCCCCCTCACACAAACATATGCCAAGAAAGGTCACACTCTTATGAGACATCCAATCCAATATCACCAAAAAGGATACACATTGCATGGATTAAGAAGACCACACTTTGGTTGAAAAGGTCACTCTTCCTAGGAGATGTATGCTATCATCACTACGAAGGGACCATTTCCTATGCAAACAATGAGCGAGGGACTATATGCCCCCCTTAAAATGTTAGTGTAATTTCTACACTAATGTTTTAAGGAGATAAAGAGGGATCCCAAGAAGGAATACACCTAGGGCAAGGATACCTAACCCCTTGCCCCCCCCCCCCAAGTGTAGGGACAAAGAGGAGCCCAAAAAGGATGATATATTGCTCCTTGCAAAATGAAATATGATTGCATAAAGCTCATTTTATACCATGGATGGTGCAGGAGAAACATAGACGTTAAACTACCACATGACAAATGAGTAGAACAAATGCATGCTTGTATATGACTTGTTTCAATTGATCCCCATAGGATTAAATTTTCAATGTCTTTAAAGTGTAATCAAGGAAAATCAGATTTGTTAAAGGGGTTAGCACAATAACATTAAAATCCATTGAAGTAACAAAGTACAAAGGAAATCAACATGAAAATAAAAGGAACAATGTTACCATAAATCTTCATCTTCCATGCTTCACCTTTGTTACACCTTCTAGTTTGCAGCAAATCGAATGAGGCCCTCAGATTTCAAATGAGCACCTAGACCAATGTCAAAGCCCTATGCAAAAGTTGAAGGATTTATATAAAAGAAATGACCTCACAATAGACTAAAATGACAATGACTGCAAATGACTATAATAATAACCTAAGTTGACAGAATGAGCATGAGATATGAACTAAGAACAAATTGCCATTTTATAAAAACTGCAATTTTGAATGTGTGGCCAGGATGAGAAGATGACAAATACCCTAGAATCAATGGTAAAGATTGAATGTTGTAGTATGAATTAGGGTTAGGTCAAAATTAGGGCAAATGATAAGAAATGAATGGCCAAGATTGAATTATAAAATAATTCAATCAAGGGCTGAAATTAAATGAGATGTCAAGAGAAAAGATTTGATTTGGAAGATAAGATTGGCACAGACAAAGAGGTTGTTGGAGAAATTAAATAATAGAATTTATTTACTCCAGGTGACCAGTAAATAATTTAAATAATAAAGATATCATTTAAATATGGAGGAATGACAGGGAATCATTTTAAATTAAATAATGATTTAATTCAAAATTCAAGAGAGTGGACCAAATTAAATAAATAAAATTTATTTAATTTATGAGAGAAGAGGCTAATGAATAATTAAATAATTAAAATAACTATTTAATTATAGTGGATAGTGGATAAAAATTAAATAAATAAGAATATTTAGTTTTAGGAAAGGGGACTTAATTAGTGACTTAATTAAATAAATAAAATTTATTTAATTAATCAAGGAGGAATAAAGATAAAATGAATTAATTAAATAATTAAAACATTTAATTAAGAAGAATTGTGACTTTTAGAAAATAATCAAATAATTAAAAATTATTTAATTATTAAGAATGAAAGGGCAATGTTGAATAATCTAAGACAAAAAGCCTGTGGACAATTTTATGTGTCTGCCACAGCCACGAGACATTCACTGCAAGAAGTTGTCCAAGTGTTCTATGATATGCACAATAAGACATGTTTGTACTTTTTCCTTCCTTATCTTCTCATTCACAAATAGGTGGTCATGTGATAATTCCTAGACTAAGAAGTGTTTGTAAGGCCTTTTCAATCTTGGTTATAGGATGCAAAAATCATAGTTTCTTAAGTTTATAAGACTTGTGTTTCTTAATTGGTTGAACAATTGTTTGATGTGAAGGTGGAGGATCTTAATAACCTAATCCCTTAGTTTCTTTTGACAATGGTTGTTCCAAAAGGGAATGGAATTCATGCTCATTGTTAATGTCACATCCTTGCTTAAATTTCAAGATCCTAAAGCCTTGTCCATAAGTTTGTTCTAAGTCAATGGGTCTATTTGTAACCTTATGCTCATATGATGAAGGGTTAGTTGATGTACTTTCCTTGTGATTTTTATGGATAGGTTTCTCTATGCATGTTGTTTGAGGTATGCCTTGTGGCTCACTTTCCGGGTGTAACAAAGTGAATGATTCAAGTGGTGGTATGGGAGGATGTTGTTGGTATTGGGTAGTAGGCCTTTGCATTGGGGGATAAAATCCTTCATTGTTTTCAAGTATATGAAAAAAAAATGTCTGAATCATTCATGCTTTCTTTGTCTTGACCTATGACATCAAGAAGACTTGTAATATGAGGTGTATCATAAATGTCATTATCAGAAGTATTAGGCTCACCAAACACATAACTTGAAACATTGACCAAAGATTTCAAGGACATCCAAATTTTACAAAAACACATATCCATGATGATATTTTGTAATAAGGTTCAAAATGTTAAATAGAAAATGAAGGGAACTCAGATAGTAACCCCAGACAAAGTTTATTGAGAGTATTTTGTCACAAAAAGTTGATTGATGCCCAGATAACATGATAGAGTCACCCAAGGGTGTTTGGGTCTTGCTTAGGGGTTTTGAAAGCTCAAAGTTTGATTGTAGTTTACATTGCTTAAGGATTCTAATTCTACTTGCAAACAGTTGAAACAGTAAAGAATTTCCAAAATTTGCTTAATGCATCCCAATATGATGCAAAATGCAAGTATGTGAAAGATGTTGAAGATGTTTGAGCAGATTTGAATGCAACTTTTAGATCTAAAATCTAATAATTGGCTAATTGCAAGATGTAGAGACCTGGAAATGATGATTTTTTAATGCAATTTTTTGACTCTAAACAATGCACTTTCTTTCACCAAATGAACTAAATATATTTTTTTTATAAAATGTAGTTATGAATTTCAAATTGAGATCTGCAAGTACAATAAAATTGAGCAGATAGATATAGACAAGTGTGAAAAATGCACCTATACCAAGACAGATTCACCCAAGGATGTCTAGGTCCTTGTTTAGGGTTTTGAAAACTAAAAAACTAAATGTCTAAGTTGCTATTTGAGGTTTATGTTCCTATCTACAAACAAGTTTGACAGTGACTACTTTTCTAGAATTCTCTAATTTAAATGCAATGCAAATGTATGACAACTTAAAAAAAAATGACACTTTTTTTTAATGCAACTTTGAAATGAAAATATGATTTAAAAGACTAAAACACACCCTAATGCAAGCTATGATGCAATATGGATGCAATATTTTTGGATTTTTATTTTTTATGATGCAAATATGAAACCTTAAATGAAAGATGCAAAACAAAATGATGTAAAACCTAGATCTAGGGTTTGAAAGGCTACCAAATCAAAAATCTATGATGTCAAACATCAAGTTCACCAAAATGAAACATAGAAAAAGGGGGCTCTAATGTTTAGGGTTTAAACATAGGGTTTATGGTCCTTTTTCCATATTTCATTAGAAGGTGGACCAACAAGGTGAGTAGATTAACTATCAACCAAAGAGGTAAGACAATCAAACCTAGATCCAATTTCTTAAGGCCTTGAAGATGGATGGGAAATGATTTGGAATGATTAACATAATTAAGCTATATGACCTAATATAAAAAATTCAATAAACTAAAAAATATAGACTAAAACTATAAATTGCAGGTGGATTTTGGTAGTGTAGATTGATGTGTACCTGTCACCAAAAGTTGAATCTAGCATGTGCAGAGGGACACAGTCACCTAGGGGTGTATGGGTCCCTAATAGGGTGTCTTGAAACTAATTCTGCAATCCTTTGATGTTGGATTTGAGCTTCTTCTTTCTGGTTGCAAACTTGTCAAAATGTCATCAATAAATTCTATAGGTGAGTTTTCGTGGCTTGACAAGATATATGACAAAAAAATGCAACAATGCAGAATTTTCCTTAAATCCTCCTTCAATCCTCTTCAAATCTACAAGTTGCACATTCACAAAGATGGGAAATGTTGGTCCATTTTAGGGGCTTGCCTCAATCAATCCTCGTGTTAGTGTTTCAACTTCCACAATGGAAATGTCAATGATAGAAATGATAATTGAAAGGAAGGAATGACGAATGAACAAATGTTGCAACTCACCACCCTTCAATGGCTTCCTTGAAGGACTTAAGTCATGCACATCACCTCAAGGATCTTGGATCTTGTTTGATAGATTTTCTTGAATGCATGAGTGCTTGAATGCTTGGAGACCTACAACAATGTTAGCCTTCACAAAACAATAACATGAACACAAATAGAATTTGACATGATGTTGGATCTTAAATTGATGCAATGAACTATAATAACATTTCTCTTGAATTGCTCTTGAATGGTCTTGAGAACAGTGTTAAAATAACTAGGTGCTTATATGCAATTGTTCTAATTTCTTGAAAATCAAATTCCAAAAGCCGACAATTGAAATTTGAATTGTAGATGTTAAAATGTTGTGGGATCGTAACATTAATTGTTTTCATTTATTCAATGCTTGCAAATTTGTTGGAAAACAATAAAAATAATATTTGGAATGCATAATTTAGGAAATTAGGGACTTAATTAGGTTCATTAATTTAGTGCGACCAAAACATAGTGTGAAATTGTTAAGGGTGACAATTTTCTACACTACACCTTTAACTCTAAAATTTGTTTACAATTTTATTTATTCAACAATCCAAATACATTCTGCATCAAACCAATTACAACTCTTATCTGTAAATGTGTCTACTCTTTAGCAAAACCTCCTCCATTGACCTAATTGAATTGTTACTCTTCTACACATCTATACAACTTCGTGTATATTTAATTATGCATTATTTCTCCTCCTCATAAGTCATGGCTTCTTTGTTTTTGTAAATTTTCAAATATCCTCTATTCCTACATTTTATTGTTTCCAAACCTTCCAACCACAGTCTATCCTCTTCAATTCCCTTTGCTCATAAATTCCCTTTAACTAGTGTGACTCATTCTTCATTTCCCATTTGCATTAAGTTCGTTTGAACAAATTCCTCCTCCAAGCACAATAGCCTCTTTGTCAAATCTTTTTCCCTCTTTGCATTTTAATTTTCTTCAAAGTCCATGCCTTCTCTCTACAATTTTGTTTGTTTAAACTTCAACAACCTTCTATGAGGAATGATACATCTTTCATAGCCCCTCCCCACTATGTTGTTGTGCACTCCTCTATCTACAAAATCTACTTTATTTTTTCCATTTTAAAAATGTTTGGTGCACCTCCCTCCTTTCTTATTTTCTTTAGCTTACATTATATGCAAATTTTTTAAATGTTGTGTGGAATTTGAGTTCCTTTTGTTGTGTGGGAATTTTATTCCTTTCCCTACATGACCTCTCAAATTCCCTTTCACATCTGCCTTTGATTTAATTCTTTTCCAACCTTTGAATCTAAAAAATGTATTTTGGTTTGACATTACAAAATTGTCAAGTATTATTTTGTTTTCAAATTTCATATCACTCTCTTTTACCTACAAATATTAAATAAAAAAATTCCACACACTGCCATTAAAGTTAGATTTCACTTCCAAGTGTATTTTAAAAAACATTGCTTATGTCAAGACTTGTTATTTTCTCATTGAATGTCTTTTCCACTTCCGAAGTCACATCAACATTTTCCTGTCAACAAAGAACAACCAAAACTTAAACAATTTGAGACACCTCCAACAAAACTGAAACATCATCTTCTTGGTTGACATAGGATTGTGCATTTGCCTAGGATGCTCCTACATCAGATAGACCCACAAATTTTCATTTTATAGGATTTCCTTTTTTAGGAATAAGAGGCCTATAATCAAATCTTTTGTAGCTGATTGTCCTTATCTCCTAGTTCCACCTCTAGTTATTCCTCTGAGGAGAAGAGTTTTCAATCCAAATCCTTCACCATCTCCACCCCCTCCAATGGAAAACATAAGAGTTCCAAGAATTTTTGTAAATTGAATATTGGTGGTCCTTTTACTACACCAACTCCCCAAGCTGCATGAGACCCCATTTTGTGAATGCCATCAAATATTTACCAAAGTTCATGGGAGAATCAAAAATATTGCAAAACATTTGCAAAATGTTATAAATATTTGCACTCTACATAGGATATTGCTCTAAGATTGCATGTCTATCTGTCAAACAATGCATTTCAACTTCTAGTTCTTCTAAGATGGGTGACATGAAAAAAATCTTGTGCATCTTCTCAAATGAAATCATAAACCTAAAAAGAAAACAAGAAATATACCAAAGTTGTCATATTAGAGTAAATAAGGCACACATGATCCCTATACCTACCAAAAAATATAATAGCATTCATGCTTTGTCATTTCAATCATTCCTCCTTTATGAAGGGGTCTTTTAAAAATATTCATTATTATTCCCCCTTTTAGCTAAAGGGTCATAATAACCTTTTTTTCTCTATTTAAACAAAGGGCTAAATAACTTTTTTTGTCTTATATTTCAAAGTGTGTTCAGATAATAATTTTTTTATCCATGTTGGGAAAAAAAATCAACTACATTTCTCCCCTTGTAAATTAGTTACTATCCTCAGTAGCATGAGATGCATCTACATCACAAATCAATAAAAAAATAGTCAAACAAGTGTAAAAGTAATGCTATTAATATCACAATGAATCCATGCCATGTTAAATTCATTTATAATTCCATTTATTTTGTTTCTAGATCTTTTTAATAAATACTCTCTAGTTTAATCACAATTATATTAAATAGAATTTCTTTGCTGATCAATAATATGGCTAGAAATATAGATAATATTTAACATGAAACAAGTCATGATTCTTAGAAGAAGGGATTTAATACAAGTTTACATACTAAATTCTCCATCTTGTAATTTTTACAATTTGGTCATAAATTTTATAGTAAATATGTCTTGGGATTACATGGGCCTTAGTGAATGACTTGTATACCCCATACTATGTGGTCACCCATCATTGATTGTCATATAATTGATATAATAAAAATATATTCTAAGATGATAATCATGAATCCTAGACTACGTGAATATCTGTTTTCCTATAACAAATATAATTGAATGAAAATAAGTACAAAATTACCCTTAAATAGAGTTCACGTGATTACACATAATCACTAAAACAAAGTTTTAGGAAAAGTTAAATTCAACAAGGATGCAATATAAATTGGTTTATTGTGATTATTAGAGCATTTATAATACCTAACTTGTAAATGGTTCCAACACAATATCAAATAATCACAAGTAATCAATAATATAACATTCCAAGGATCTCAGTCCCATACAAAACACTTGTACAAGGTTATTGGGTTGATTAGATCCAATAACAATGTTTAATAAAATAAACATACTATAATGAATTCCACAAGAAAAATAACAAAAATTTAGTATGGTAGCAACTATTACCACCCATATAGCACTTCCATAGAAAAACACTAAGCTTAATAAATTTCCTTCATTGTTATCCTCCATTTCTTCCATCTAATTTTTCCTCAAAGCATGATTGATTATTCAACCACATAATTATGATTATTCCTATAAATCCTTATGGATTACACCATCTCAATTCAAAGTCCTTTGGGTTGACTATCCAAATTCAAATCCCAAATAATAATTTAAAACCCACTTTTCTTAAAATGGATTGCTAACTTGTCTACTCCCTTGGAATCTTCAAATCATATTAGTTACAATCATATATTCAAGCATATATTACATGTATAATTGTGTATAATTACAAAATATTTCATACCTAACTACCTAAAACACATCCTCTATTTGGTAGTCTACAACAGCCAAATTATGAATACAATAGAGAGAGAAAGAGAAACAACTAATACCAACTATGTGAAATTTGAATTGATCATTTTGTAACTATAACTATTATTTCATTAAGATAAGTTTAGCTTATGTATTAGCCTTAGAAATATATATTTTGTCTTTTTTATTAGGCAATAAGAATTCCATTTCAGTATCCATGTACCTAGGATGTGTAAGTTGATTAGTTCATAGTCACAATAAAGGTCTCAATTTTTTTTTTCTTTCAATCTTCAACTATGTTTGCAGGATTGGTTCATAGTCACAATAAAGAGCTCAATTACTTAGGCCATAATTGATTTATATTTTTAATATTCCATCAAATCATTTAGGTTTCTTTTATTACCAAAGATGAAAGGTGTATAATTTATTCATATGACATATTTTTTACACATGGATACATATGTATGAACCTTAAACATATAGAAGCAATATAAAATATAAAATCAAATTATATCTAAGCATCCATATCATCAAATACTCGTATCAACCCATAACATAATTAAAAGAGAAATCAATGATCAAGATGCCTCAAATACTCCTATATAAATCAAATATTGTATAAGTAATAAGAGTTCAACATATATCAAGTGTCCAATTGGCTCTTTCTATTAGTTACCAATATTTCCTAAGAATCTCATTGATTTTTTTTGCTTAAGGCTTCTAAAATTTGTTGTCGAGCTACAAAAAAATGAAATCCTATGAATGGAAAAGACTAGGTGAATAGGTCAAATGATGAGAGAAGGATCTCCTCTCTTGTACTTTAATCTCTATTGGGATCAAGGATGGTGATATGGAGATATTATGATGTTATATAATGAATTTAGTATGAATGGGCTTAAAATAAGAATAATTAATAAAATAATTTCATTGGCTCATCTAAAACTATCTAAAGATTTAGGATATTTAAAATATTTAAGAATCAAGAATTTTTTATCAATTCTTCTTAAATCTATCAAAATCTAAATTAGGCCCTTACAATGGAATGAGAAACCTAATTTTGTTGTCACTACCCCACATAGGGTTAATTCAATGGTTGAAATGTTAATATATCTCTAATTTGTAGAAATGGTGGCATTCACAGTTGGATCACCAAACGTACTTAAAATAAATGAGGATGTAAAATGTGTGTATATGAAATTAATTAAATTATATACTAGTTTCTTGTATTCTATTACAAAAAAGTCATGAATAAGTTACTTACAGAAATAACATATGTTATACATAGTTTCTTGAAGACTTGATATCCTAACACTTTGCCTTAAAAAGATTAAGCCCTCAAATGGATCTCTATTTACTAAAATTAAAATCATTCTTAGCTATCCTTCATGGGTATTAATTGTACCATATGAGTTGTGAAAAATACTCATAACTAAACCTTGATTGTATACTAATTAAGTTACAATAAAGGCATAGCAGGGGGTGCTCAAAGCACAACTACAAATGTGAAACTTAAAAGTTTAGTCAAAAAGATAAAATGGAATACCCTAAATTTTCAACAAAACTTAATGTTACCTAGAAAGAGATAAATAACATGGAGTTGGTCAACAATCAAGAGAATTGAAAATAATAGCCATAATAATGATACAACTCTAATATTTCAACTATATGAATTTCCCTATCAAGAGGATAATGAAGATGATACACTAGAATAATTTTATGCTACCCAACAATTCCCTAAATGAAATTCATATTTTTGAGGAGCAAGCTAAAAAAAATTCACATCCTTCATTCCCCCTAATAGCCTTAAAAATATCCACCTAATTCTAATGCTAGCAATAATCCAAATCCACCTAAAGGACCATCAAGATCAATTCCTTTAAAGACTAACTAAACCCCAAATGGAGAAGAGAAAAAACTTGAATCAAGTAAATCTAGTTATAGTTTGATTGAATATTTAAAAAAGATAGACAAATATCTATTTATATAGTGTCATTCAACTTAGTGTTCAACAAGATTTGCTAATTAAGGCCTTCTCTATCCAAAACACTGATGAGGATGGAAAGGTAGTTAATGTTGATGTTTCATTACTCATGGAGGAAACTAAAGGTACTATGTTACTGCTAACAACTATATTTTTTTGGCACAAACTTACACAATCCTCTTGTTGATTTAGATGCATCAACAAATGTCATGTCATACTCCATAATTCAAATGTTTGGTTTGACACTAGTGAACTCTATTAAGAAGGTAGTCCAATTAAATAAAATAGAAGTGAATATATTGGAGACATTGCTCACATCCTAATAATTTCTAAAAAAACTTACTTGGTAGCAAGAAGAAATTGAAATCATTCTAAGTTGGTAAAATTAATTTTGTGACAAAATTCATATTAGGTTTTACTAGAATAGTTAGGCCTCTTAATGCTATGTTGAAGAAAGATGCAAACATAGAATATACTCTAGAATATAGGATTAATTTGAAGAAATGAGAAGGTTATTGTTAAATCTCTAATATTTATTAGCCCTAATTACAAGCAACCTTTATATATCTACTCTTTTTCCTTTAAACATTTAGTGGTAATGATATTGGTGTAGAAGAGAAGCATGGATTATGAAACACTTAATTGCTTTTATGAGTTGCCTTCTTTGCAACGCTAAAATTAGATATTCCATGATGGATAAACAAACATTTGCCCTGATAAGAGAAAATAAAAAGTTAATTAATTATATCCTGTGAAGAAAAGTATCTACCATCATACGTAATCCTACAGTAAAAGATACATTAAGTGAAAGACATGTTAATTTTAAATGAGCTAGGAGAAAAATTTAATGATATTGACAGTGATTGAAGATGACATATAATTCACCTAGAAATCATTTTGTTACTTTTTTAATCACTAAATCTAAATGTGTTTGGTGTGTTGCCCTTATTAATGCTCTTAGAATGAGGGATATTCAAATGAGTATGTGTTATCTAAATTTAATGCAAATGAATGTATTTTTTACACTAGCACATAACAATAAATTAGACTTGACTCTAAGTAGGAAAGACAAAAGGGAGTCAATTGGTCAAATCTAAATTTTTAAACTTAAATTTAAACAAGTCGAGTTTGCACTTAGAGGTACAACCTTGTGGTCTTGGACTTTACCTAGTATCAAATAGATGGAATGGATCATTAAAGGGATAGACAATTCAAGATTAATTTGGAGCTCAATATGAATAATTAGTGTAGACACCTAAAATTGACCATTATCATTTGGTCAATTTTATTTTATTTTTTCATCTACCTTCCTATTGTCTGTTAATTAAATAATGACCTATTATTTAATTAATATTACCTATTTCTCTTCTAATTCCTGTTAAAGTCCTAAGGTAATTAATTTTTTTAACTTATTTATCATGGACTAAGGTATTACATTCATCTATTAAATTAAATAAATATCTCTATTTATTTAATTTGATTCCTAAAACCCATTCTTCCCCTTTTCTTGTAAATGGGAATTAAATCTAATTATTTAATCATATCCTAATCACTCCAATAATCATGTGCATACACTTAATCCTTCATTAAGAGGTGTCACATAATCCAATTTTAAAATATCTCCAACTAATTTTTCATATAATTTTTTCCAATTCTAGACATTTCATCAAACATTTTATTATATGTTATTCTTATAATATTTTGTTCAAGGATGTTAAAGATATAAATGAATATTTAAAAATAATATTTAATGCCATATATAACAAAATTAAACATTAAACCACAACAAATCTCATCTACAATTTAATATCAATGAAAGTGTATGTCTTCACAGAGTTTAAAACTTTTAAGATTTATACTTCAAAAAACATTAAAATGTTGTTGGTTGACCTGTGTGTTTGTTGTCCTGGTTCATGCACAGGTGTATCCATGCTTGCAGATGATAGACACCCACACAGAAGTGACTACTTATCCCCTACTCGCAACCTTAAACTCTCACAAATCTTCTTACATTAGCACTTGGAATGGAGGTAATAGCTAGCGGATAAAATGAATGGTGGCGGCAAGGAAAGGAATAGCAAAAGCTTATGGTGCTTGAAACTTCCACAACCCCCCAAATTGGCCACTTCAATCCCTTTTAGACTTCTTGAATTTGAATGATGACCCCCTTATAATAGTTGTGGTCCATATTAACTATGGTGGATTCTATTGGCGTCCCATTCAAATGCATCGCTGACCATTCTTTGAACTTATAAAAGAGGCGACTGGTCTAAAGAAAAGACCATGAACTTGTTACATAACAAGAGCAGATAAACAAATTGTAAAATAGAATTAGACACAAGGTTTAATCAACGAAAACAAAACACAAGACATAAGATATACATGGTTCATCAATTTTGGATACATCCATATAATCAAGGAAATCTCATTTATTAATATCACTATTTTGTATGCATACATAGCAACAATATTTCAGTTGTGCAAATATATTATGATTACATTAACAATTTTCTTTTTCAAATAAGCCTTTTAATGGAATATGAATAGGCTGAAAAATGGAGGGAACAAAGGTGACCGTTGTGCTTCATATAACTAACAATCTCCCACTTGAAGTTCAACGACTGCTACTCAGAGATGTTCCCCTACTTCAATCCTACTGTCACATTTTAACAACGCTGAGAGAAGCCCTGCAAAACTCGAGCTTCTCCCTTGAAACTACCTTCGTCAATGCATCCACCAAATTCACTTTGGTATAGATTTTCTCAACTTTGAATTTTCCCTTCTCAATAGTAGTCTAGATGACGTGATATCGTAGCTCAATGTGCTTGATTTGATTGTGAAATGTTGCATTCTTAACTAAGTGAATGGCATTGTTGCTATCACAAAAGACTATGAAAACATGTCATTTACATCCCTATTCACCCAATAATCGTTGCAACCAAATCATTTCCTTTGCACCTTTAGTAAGAGCAATGTATTTGACCTCAGTAGTGGAAAGTGCATCCACTTGTTACAATCTAGAAACCCAACTAATGATTGCCCTGACAAATGCAAAGGCATAACCTGTAGTTGATCTTCGTTTGTCCAAATCACCGGCCATATCAAAATCAACAAAACCTTATAGTTGTGCATCTTTCCCACCAAAACATAAAGCATAATATGAAGTACCCTTCAAATATCGTAGGATCCACTTGACTGCTTGCCAATGATTTTTACCCAAATTACTCATAAATCTGCTCACTACTCCCACTACATGGGAAATGTCGGGACGAGTGCATATCATGGCATACATGAGACTCCCAACAACAAATGAATATGGAATACCTTTCATTTCTTCTTTTTCTTCTTGTGTCTTGGGACACATTGCAGAAGATAAATGAAAGTGATCAAAAAGTGGAGTGCTTACAGTTTTAGCACTTTTCATATTAAACCTGACCAAGACCTTGTCAATGTATTTTTCTTGTGACAATCTGATCTCTCTCTTTCATCTATCCCGGATTACGGTCGTACCAAGAATCCTCTTCACTACCCCTAAATCCTTCATTTGTGAGCTAATTTTTGCTTCAAATGATGAACATTTATGCTAGTCCCAGTTACTAGCATACCATCAACATAGAGCAGCAATACAACAAACTCACCATTTTCCAATACCTTGTAGTAGACACACGAATCAAATTCATAGTGGGTGAAATGTTGTTGAGTCATGGAGGAGTCAAACTTGAGATACCACTATCATGGGGCTTATTTACTTCTCCAAAATCTACAATATAAATCCTATCGCCCTTGTTTTTCAAAACCTTCAAGCTATTGCATATATAATTCCTCTTGTTTGTCACCATGGAGAAATACAATTTTGACATCAAGTTGTTCAAGTTTGAGGTCATATACTATTTTGACACCCAAAACCGCTCGAATGATAATCATATTCACAACCGGTGAGAAGATCTCATTGAATTCAATCCCCTTTTGTTGATCATAATCCTTCACTACTATAGACACTCAAAAAGTCCAAATCGGTATTACGCATCTAATTCTGATTATCCAACATCATTTCTTCCTGAATCACTTCGGATTAACCAAGTAATTAAATAATCTTTATTATTTAGTTAAATTCATCAACTTTTGTTATTAATCAAATAATTAACTTTATTGGATTAATTCACCTTCTTATGAATAATATCCATCCTATTTAATTAAATCAAATCATTTAATTAAATCCCCCTAAAGTCCTCTCATTTGATTAAATGAATCAAACTATCTAATTAAATGTCATCAATCCCCTAACCCACTTAAGTTGATTAATTATGTATTAATTAACTTTAATTCACCTCCTAATCATCATTACCCATTTCTCTAGCTTTTAACTTCACTAAAGTTAAATTAACCCATGGTCAACTAACCAAGTTGCACATGAAAATAATTTCTTCTAATTAACTAAATACCCTATTTATCCTCACAATGGCATAATCTTAAGAATATTCCTCCCAACCACCCCCTCATTCAATTTCCCACCAAATGTTTTAAATATTCTCTTACAAAATCATAAATACCTCTTACAAAGGCATTTACTCCATACATGTCATCTTGTCCCTTAAATTCTTTTGCATCCTCACCCACATTCTCTTACACCATCAACAATATTCATTTAATCCTCTTACATCCTCATAACTCAAACATTCCCCAAAATGTGTTCCACCTTCAACCATTAGCCTTGTGACAAGTGTAACATTCCTATTGGCTCCCCTTTATCCCGCATTCACCAATTTCTCTCATTCTTCAACCCTTGAGTCCTATAATTAGAGGCTTCCTCTACACAATATTAATCTACAATTTCCAACAAGTTTACTATAGGCATTTCTCACTCATAGCATTCACCATTTTCATCATATTTGAGCTTGTTTCATCATCTTATGCATTTGAAATCAACTACACCATTGGATCTTATCAAAGGGATTGGGAAAGGGATTCTTTCCACATCAAAGGAGCACCAATCCCCCTATGGGATGGAGGTTTAGTAGATTTAGTTGATTACATGTTGTCATTTGTCTTGTTTTATGCTTTCATTTCATGTTTTCATCTTTATTTCACTAAGAACATCATAGGGAGTGCTTTGTTTGAGTTTCTAACTTGATTAACACTTGTTTTTTGTCTCTTGTTAGTTAATTGCATATTAGGCACTCACATTTTGGCGCTATAAGGCAGGAAAACCTTTTTATTTTGACAATTTGGCTTGAAAATGCTATTTTTTTGCAGCTATAGGAGGGCGACGACGCCTTTGCTCCATATAGAGTTGCCTTTCCATATAGCACCTCCTTTGCTTGCACACAGAGTGTTTCCTTCATTTCCAACGTTTCTTTTGTCACACCACATCACCTTTGAATGTTCCTATCGCATCACCTTTGCAATAGCGTTGCTTCTATTTGCTCAACTTTTCTACTTAATTTCTACTTTCTAACAGACTGTCACCTCTGCTTCTACATCGCCTTTTTCCTATAGTGTCGCATTTGTGCTCTCTATCTACTACAGAGTGTCACCTTTGCATCTCACCATAGCGTCACCTTTGTATTTAGCATCAGATTTGTCAATTTGTAAAGTGTTGCCTTTATTCCCCGACATCGCCTTTGTAGGAAGAGGAAGAAGATTGACTTGGAAAACTAAAAGCATTTTTTAATGCTCATTGTAATAGCTCAGGCTTTCCAATTATGCTTTTCATCTTCTGTTTTAGGACCAACTAGCATTACTTTGGGCTTAAAATTAACCATCAACACAAGTTTTTCAAAATTGGACTAAAATTAAACATTAGGAACTTACTAGACATTGCTTTGTGGGCTAAAATTAAACAAGAAAAATTCACACTTAGCTTTTGGTGCTTAAAACGAACTCACCTTTACTTTGCAGATTACAAAGAACTTGTGCCTTCTTTGTTTTGCAATTTTTGCAGTTCTTGTCACTTGAAATGTGTATGCACTTATCTCATGCCACTCACCGATCTTGAGAATCAAAAGCATTCCTTTGACATTTTTTGTCTAATCACCCACATATTTCAATTTGGATCTAAAATAAACCCCATGCTAGTGTGAGGGAAAGGAATTGTGTGTGTTCTCTCCTTGTGCTTCACATAGTCTGGGAGGTCAAACTATAAATGTACTTCCTTGCTTTTGTCTATCTTTAGAGGTCCTACCTCCCTGCTTCAAAAGGAGAGAATGACCCAAGCAAAAACAAGCTAAAGCCAAGCTCTTTCAAGCCATTATATAAATAATTTGTTTGTGACGAAAGTCATAAGCAACAAAAGGAAGTGTCATACCGACAAGTGTCACCCTTAGTATCTGTGTGATACATTAAAATCTCTTCTTAGGAAGAG
Source organism: Sequoia sempervirens (assembly GCA_007258455.2). Classification (NCBI taxonomy): domain Eukaryota; kingdom Viridiplantae; phylum Streptophyta; class Pinopsida; order Cupressales; family Cupressaceae; genus Sequoia; species Sequoia sempervirens. The sequence goes on along the minus strand of VDFB02376981.1, from coordinate 15,351 downwards.
ACTGGGAGGCCTCTTGATTGACCATAATCTTGAGCTAATCTTGTCGCATGTATGACCACCTTGAATGAAATCCCTTATTACGAACCATTTGTTTAGTGACCAAAAACCTCCATGCTTGCTAGTTCAAGAACGGTCGTTCTGAAGCCACCCCATTTGTACTATTCAAAGTAGAAATAGGAAAATCCTTAGGATCTCCATATCTTCAGGATTTTGAGATTTGGTGGTCCCGAGAAGTGTGTGTTGTGGAGGGGAGCCAGTGTTGCCAAATCTCTAACTATTCGCTTTGTCTTAGTGTTTAGAGAAATCCAAGTGGGGACTCAACAAGTAGTATCTTTGCAGCCTAGGATTGTGCATTTTTGCAAGTCAGTTAAACACATTGCTTTGATCTCAAACATTGAAACAAACATTTAACAAATCATCAAAATTTTAAACCCTTTGTAAAAAGTGAATATCTTTGAGGGGTCCAATTATTACTGCATGTACCTAGGAATTTTATCCTCAGAGGCTTATAAATACTTGGGCTCATATCTCAATTCACTCTCTTCAAAGTCAACCTAGGGAAACCATGGCCTTGACTCTTTGACTTTCACATAATGGACCTTGTGGAATAAAAAGGAGCTTAGACATAGACATTTAGTTTGAAATTTAAGCAAGTCAAGTTGATGTGGTAAAAGAAATTCATTAATCAATATAAAATCACAATTGAACCCCACACATGTGCTTGTCAATCTTTTGGTCATTTGATTTTCCATGCAAACATTGGTCTTTTAGTTTGAACTACTCATAGGGTAAGGCATGTTCTTCACTACCTTGATCTTGTAAAAGAAAGTCATTTCTAGGTTCATTTAGGATCAAAACAAACACCTACATCCATCCTCAAAACATTTATCAAAATCCTTCTCACAAACAACTTTCTTGAACTTTGGAAACACCCTTATGCTATACTTTGGGTAAATCCTTCAAACCAAATTAAAATCATCTTGTTTAGTTAGGTGTGTGGGAATGAATCCTTTCACACGCACTTAGATAAATTAGCACCCTCTTTTGAACAAGTTTATCCAAAGATCACAAGTCCATCTTAGGATTTACAAGTTCATTATCCAAAATCCAAACATCAAAATCAAACCCTAAGTCTGGTATTGACCAAAGTTCCTAAAAAGCTCAAACACCCATATCAGTCACCCTTTCATCCTTCATCTCATCATTGGTCCTAAATTCCTTAGAGGTCAACAAGGTCAAAACACAAGAAAAACATGGAATATAAACTTGATTCATACATCATGAGTGATTTAAATCAGCAAACTATCAAAATATTATGCTACCAATTGATTATCAAAACTCACATTTATACAATTCACACATAGGATCATTATATCCTACAAACCTCAATGATACAACAAATGTGAGTATGCCAAATCTAAATTTTGGAACACCTTTCCCTATGGTAGATTTAAATCAAAGTCAAAATCTACAAATCTATCAACCAAATGATCAATACATGAGTCTTCAACAAAACAACATTCTCCCATCCAATCAATACATGCCAAAGATGAATATACCAAGTGCAAACTTACCAAACATGAACATATCAAATCCACACTTGGTAAACTATGGGATAGATCCATTTGTAAATCAAACCAATGTTGTTCAAAATATAAGCAATAGATTGGCAAATCAATGTATTGATCCAAGTCAAGGTAACACCATGCAAAATCAAGGTTACCTAAATCAAAACAATGTGTTTCCCAACCACAACAATGTTTAGTTCCAACCTATAATGCAAAATCTAAACATCATCCCAAATCAAAACATTGTCCAAAATCAATTTGTCCATGATCCCATACAAACACCACAAATATACATGCCAAATATGCTTGACCAACAACCAAATCAACTATATCAAGGATGTAAAAATCAAAATCAAGATCAAATTTTATGACATCGAATTGCTTCACTTACCAAAATAGTTGATTCATTGTGCCAAGAGACATATCCACCCCAAAATCTACACACTCTCCCATTGGTTAAACCATGTCATCAAAACATTGAGTTGTGTCCCCAACCATATCAAGAACAAAATCTTCAATATCAAGGAGTTGGATATCAAAATCAACAACCTCAACAACAAGATCAATAATGACAAGATTCTTCTCAACAAGCACAAACCTCACAAGATAAAAAAAACATGAATACACTCCTTTGGGAGAGCCAATCAAATCAGCACTAAGAAAGCTAGTTAATGCAAAACTCACCACTCTTCCAAAAGTAAATGTTTTCAACTGTATCATAAACTTCCCTTGGAATAAGGGTAGAGCTTATTGTGAGTATCATAAAGAAAATCTTCATAAAACATCAAATTGTATTCAAATCAAAAATATCATCCAAGACTTTATTGATCAACAAAGAATAACTATTGAGGACAATGATCAAGATTTATCCATCAATTAGCACAATGATCAAATCAACATGCATCAAGAATCACTTTTCAATCATGATTAAAATCCACCAACAATATCCAACAATGATCCAATTCAAGAAATGTTAACATCCTTTAATCCTATGGTTGAAAACATTGACAATATCTCCACCACAATTTTTGAGGACAATGAACAAGATTTATCCACCAATGATCATGTTTGTAATACCTCTACATCATCCAATGAGTTAGAAGACATATCTCAATAATTTATTCCAAAGCATGATCAACATATTTCACCAAAGTCTAGCAATGGTCCTTTCCAAGACATATTGACATCCTTTGACCTCATGGTTACAAATATTGAAGGACTCAAAGATCAAGAGGATATTGAGCCACTTCCCATACCTAATGAATACATCCAATAACCCTTTGTAATAAATTCATCCTTTAAAATTGACCCATGTCAAGAACTTGATCCAAAGAACATCAAAAGCACTTCCAAAATTAATCAAGATCAAGAATTTATATCTCCAAGATGCTACAATGATCAACTAATGGGAACTCTCTAATCTATACAAGATGTCACAAATGATGATCATATATATATAGCACATACTCCTCCATCTACCCATGAGATGCTTTCTTTGGATGGACATGTAGATGATCTTCATTTAGAACAAGATTCCTTTACTCTTGACATTATTACACAAGAATAGGAGGTTATTGATTCCTACAGTCAGGTTGGGTTGTCAACATCAGGATCAGATATATCCCAAATTAAGATTGAGGGCATTATGTCTGAAGATATGATCTAGCATTATCCACTTAAGTAAATAGGTCAGACCAAACAGGATATTTCAGAGTCAGCAAAGCAGCAAATTGAAATAACATCATCTACAATGGTCATTTATCAGAGAATGCTTGCTAAACAAGACATCTTGAAATATGAAGAATCAAAGCATGAAGGTACTACTTCCACAATATTGGGGGAAACTTCATCTCAATCAAACGTCAACATAGGGAGCATGAAGAATCCTTATGATGAAACTAGTGCCAATACTACAACTAGCCACATCATGAATCTTTGTCCACCCATCACCCCATCCAGGAATTGGTACCAACATCAAAAGAAATATTTGAATCAAAGAAAAAAGAACATTATCAAAGAAAAATAAGTTGGGAAGCATAATGGAAAAATCAAATACACATGGATACCAAAAAATACAAAGATAGATCATCCCTATCAAACTCCATCAGTCAAAGATACTATGGGAAAAAATCAAAAAGGGAAATGTATCCATTAAAGACGTCCACAAATGAAAAAGAAAGTTTCTCAAGTGATGTACAAAAAATATCAAGCAATTGGTCCTAATTCCATGCACACTTTTGTAACCACCCATCATTACTCATCTTCCCAAGTTTGGAGAGTTAAAGGTTCCAAACCGTCAACCACTCCATCTCCTATTCCTAAACACACAACACCATCCACTCCTCCATGCATCATATCCAATTCTCACATTAACCATGTATTAGCATCCACCCTTCATCATAAGTATTTAGAAGGCATTCTATTGCGATGTGTGCACTAAGACAAAGTTAGCTCTGATATCAACAAAGTAGAGCAGGAATCTCAAAAGTTGTATTCAAATGCATGCATCTTGGAAAAAAAACTTCTTCAAGTAGGATATCGATGACACATTATGACAGAAGCATCTACATCGACACCACCAGGTGGTTCGGCATGAACTTAAAATCTTTCGCAAAAATAAAAAATTATGAAAATAGTAAAGATAAAAAAATCGTCCTCCAGTGAAAACCACTATGGTGGCGCTTTGGACAGGTACCATGATGAAAACCTGGAAAATAGGCGTCATGTGTATAATTGAGCATTTACGTGCACTAGTTTAGGTGAAAGCATCTTATCCCATCCATAATAAACTCCAACATTCCATCCATATTGTACATAATAAATCCATTCATCCATAAACCACTTATCCAATCCATTTTCATATATCTACATCCATCTTCCAAAGTATCTTGATCTTGATAAGAGTTTGGTGAACAGTTTACACTTGCTTATGGTAAACATCTTGACATGAGTCACGTTGTAAAGTCCGAAAAATAAATCATTTACTAATTATATTTCTTAATTTCCAAAATAATTTAATAAAATGAAATAGTTATAAAAGGTGCAGAAAAGATGAATAACTAAATTACTTCCATCACCAAATTCAAAAGGAATAACATACATCAATGAATCAAAGTGTATCCAAAACAAGGTTGTACCTTCATTAGTTTTAGCCATGTAGGCTTACACATGAATTATCATCTCAGAAATACATTTAAATTCAAATATTGTAACGCAAATTAAGGAAATAGCAAGATCATAAATGCATCCACAAAGAAACCATAACACTGAGATTTTCATGAGTGGAAAACCCTCGTACGAATGAAAAACCACTCATAAAAATGCCTCACTGGCTTAATGAAAAAGTCTCACTGGTTACAAGATACCTCTACCTATTTTTCACTTCGAGCTCAAACAGGTAGAGCTGAATGAAGTTCATCATTTACAGGTACAGAAATTTTCATGTTTTGTTGATTAAGTGTTCATTGATCATCATTGAGATCATCTTACATATGAATCATAGTTTATTGTGCAAACGTTTAAAACAGGAAATTGAGAAAATTTGCATAGTAATGCTTTTATTCATTTTGTAAAAAATGTTGAATCCCACACAAGCCGTGGAAGTAACTCTTTTTGGATTTTTACAATCAAATAAAGAATGCATAATCAATGGTATGCCATACAACTGAAAATAACGAAAGTATAGGGTAGAAGATGATTCGTCATTGCCTGGAATGACGAATCATTGACGGTTGAGGTTTTCAGTTGTGACGTCAGCTCTAACTCCATTTCCAGTTTCAGCTCTAGTTCCAACTCCAAAAGCATCTGCAGGAAAGATAAAAGATGACGTTAGAGATGGTCTCTAAGCAATGACGGATCAAATCCTATCATATGCCTACGCTACTAACAAGAATATAAGATACAGTCGATCAGGCATCCATCAGATGATTGCAAAAATCAAGAGGAAAAACGTAATTCAATGGAAGTTTTCAGCTTCTTTTATTTTGATAACATGTTTGTTTCAGTGTGCAGGAACAGGTTCATCATATTCAAGATCATTTTATTAGATATGTGGAGCAAAACGGGCTCCCACAAGGGTTGAGCTCGGCATATCAAGGAGGGTACAATCTCAAGTTTCATACGTAAGTTCGTGAATATTGATAACAGTCATTAAAGGCATCAATGTTGCACTCATCAATTTCATATTTTGTTCAGCTCTACTTTACATTTTTCACATTACATCTAAATGAAGTATAGAGCCTCTTTGCATTGAAGAGAAACAGTGTATTCAAGCATTGGAATGCTTTTATAAAGCATATCACCGTACAGGACAGATTTGCAATAATCCAATTCTCTACAAGTTCTTCAACAGAAAAGCAGCAAAATATGGCTTACACAGCATTTAAGGGATATGCCTCTACAAAATCTGTAAGGCGTGTAACTTAATAGTAACAAAAATACAATGATCAAGTTACGGTTCATGCATCAACTACCATGAGAAGCAACAGATTTGAATGCCAGAATAACCTTTCATTGAATAAGACAAAAGTTCATCTCATGAATAGTTCAAGCAAATGAAAAGAGGGCAGTCCAACACTGATAGCAGGCATAGTCTTTTCAACCGGTAATTTTCATGATATCATGGAAGACAATGTTTATCAAGAAGACTGTGTTATGACCAACAGCAAAGGTTACATGAAAGCATACAGCTATAATAACATCAAATACATCAGCCAGAAGTCAAGAAGGCATTAAAATGACAGTCCTTTGGAGGCCTCACAGAACACAGTGATACATCAATGAAGTATGAATAATCAGCATTAGCAATGAATGGAGCATCTGTTTTTTCAACGGTAGTCTTTATTGGCAAAGATACAGAGAAGCAGTTTTGCATGAAAGAAACTCAGCAGCAATCATCATGAGCAGCAATTATGAACAACAATACTCAGCAATATATGTTTAAAGCTACAACCAACTTTCAATTTTTATATCAAGTGACAGTCACAGTCGTGAGAACAGTACACTCTACTGTCATAAATACTAAGGGAGGCAGCAGCCTATGAGTTAAATGATAAATGCATTCAAGAGATAAAATGGGACAGCTTTGAATAACACTTAATATCTGCTGTAAAGATCCTTTGATTGAATAAATGTAAATCTCAGATTTTTAGTTCTCATAATATCAACAAGTGAGAGAATATCACAGATTTAAAAGGCTTGCATTAACAGTCTTTTAATGGAGTAGATCAAGCTACAGCAACGAATATTTCATACATTGATTGAATGGAAGCAATAAAGCTCAAATACCCATGTGGAGTTTTCCTCATATATATGGAAATATAAAGTTGCTACATTTTCAGTTGTGGAATAAAATCAATAACAGATTTTCGTTGTATACAGCAAGAGATGTTTAGTAAAATACAATTTCTTTTCTTCATAGAGAATGATTTTCAAATGTCACAGCAAGAAGTAAAGGAGTTTCAGAAAAAATCATTGATGTTCTCTCAAGATGCAGACAAGGAATACCCAGATACAAAATAAAGATACCCACAATGAAAATGTTATTGTGTTTTTACTTCAATCTTGCTCAGAAATGTTTTTTTTTATGGTAAAGAGTCAGATTTCTCTTACCCATGTGGCGAGTATGTGCTCTCACAAAGACAAAGCGAGGAAGATTATGGCCAAAAAGAGTGAATATAGACAGAGAAGATACAATCGCATTCTTGTTTTTTCGGCCTCTAAAAGAGCATTTTCTCAGAAATAAAGGGAAAATATGGAGCTCAAATACATGATTCAGTGGTAGAAAGCCTACGCACAAGATTGTTGTTTAAAATCCATTCAAACCCGCGACCTATGTCTCATGGCGGTATCCCAAAGAAATACGAAGAGCATAGAGGAAGTAAAGTAGCAAAAAAATATTAGCATATGGCCATGGCTACGGCCAAGAAACCAGAAAATAGTTCTAAAATTAGAAAGAATGTCCAGATTTGGCTAAAAGAAAAGCTTACCACGCATTCCACTGAGGAAATCTTTAAAAAATCTGCATGAAACAGCAGTACGAATTCGAGTTTCGAGCTTCAGTTCAGTCCAGACTCTTTCCAGCAGCATGGCGGCGCAAGTTCTTTCCAGAAAAGCCAAATGATGAATGAAAAGAAATGATTAGGGTTCGAGTGTTTTGACTTGAAGCCCTAATTCGAATTATAATGCATTTCTTTTAAAATTGAATCATTTCATTAAGGCCATGGTATTGACTTTAAGTCAATAAACTTATTGATCAAAAGAGCTCGTGAGTTTGCCTTTTACATTATCATCTATTTTAGACTAATGGTGAATTCACTCTTTCTACATGAAATTGACAAGTCAGAATTGTATTTAAATATTAATGGTAATGGCCACAAATGATTACCTTAACATTTACTTATATTGCGTGAAAGGAAGAACTATCAAACATTAAATATTAAAATAATCATTTATGGCTATTTTAATATTTAAATCAAACAATCTTTTTTTTAAAAGAATGCAAAATATATGCTAAGTATGAGATTAGCTTTATTCTTCAAGCTATTTGCATTAAATAATGTAAATTAATTAATTAAATGATGCGTGATAAATCATTTAATTAATTCATCTTTTTCAAATGCAAATAAAGATATTATATAAAGCTAAATCACAATTTACTTTAGTTTCATATCAGATCATTAATTGAAGGTTTATCAGGCAAAAATGGATGGAGTTTCAGTTGTTATGGGAGGATTGATACAAACGAGGTGGTTTTTGTGTGCTTTAGCCCACTTTTTCAGGGATTTCAGTCCAGTTCGAGTTGCAGATCAATTACATGCTTTATGACTGCCAGATTGAGATTACGAGTGTTTTTTACAGGTTTACTTATGTTTTTTGGCAAAGATTCCTTCAAATTACAGTAAAATCAAAGTCTGCCTTGTCATTTGGCTGTCTTTATGAATGATTTGATGAAGTTTTATTGTGTTTAATTATCAGAACCTTTAAAATCTTTGTCTCATTTATATTTGCATGCATTCGAATAGTTAAAATCACAGGTCTAAGTTTGTGTAAATGAATAATATTCTTCTTTGTTGTGAAAATCTGTTTTCCTTCAAAGCTGATTTATTCAAAGCCTTCCTTAGAATCAATTTTTGTGGTGAAACTGTCAAGATTGACTTGTGTGGTTAGGTTTCTGAGGTTTATTGTGAATCAAAATTGCAGATCATTATCAGTTAGGTGCATCACCTTCAATTTACAAGTTTCTCGCATTTAGTAATAGTCTTTCTCTCTTTTCCAACAAAATACTCAGTTATTAACCAGAAAATCAAATAGGAACCAGCCTAGAATCTGGAGGTCTAATTCCTTATAGGATACCCACAGCCTGGAATTAGTTCCAATGTTTCAACAGATTATTGAATTTCAATATTCAAGCATTGGTGCAATTTGATTGACAACAACCTCAGCAATGATCAAGTTGTCTTGCTGACATGACCATTTACAACTTCCTTACACATTTAGACTAATAAAGTCTTCAACTACAAATGATCACTCTCTTGCTTTACATTACATTTATGTATCAAGATCAACCTAGATCTCACCCTCCAACAATGAGAAAAAGAAAGAGCATATACAACTTCTAAAACATATTTCATCCCAAGAACATCTAATTCAGCAACAATATGAAAGTTTGTATAACCAATGATTCAAGTTAATAGTTTACTCCATATGAGATGGAAATAGAAATTTGGGGTCCACCTATTTCACAACACTTTTAAGAGACGTTCTGAGGAACTTACAAGTCTCATCATATACTATATTTAGGAGCTTAACCCCACAAAAAAATTGACTTCATGTGACCGCTAAGGGTTTCTCAAAAGTTTACCAAGAATATACTGAGATACTTATCTAGCTAAACTAGTAGCCAAGTGGTTTTTAATTCAAGAATTCACTTCTAAGAAACATTAATTCTCCAAACCCTTTCATAATTCAAATTCACAACTTCAATTATTGACCAATATTATTTCCCATAAGATGAATTCAAATGTTGATAAACATCTTTTCTATTTAACTTCTAATCAAGAGTCTGTCAATTAAAGATTTAACTTTGACTATAACATTAAGGAAAATGTTTCAAACTAAAAGTATCAACACCCTGAATAAGAACTTGCAGCTACAAAATATAAGTTAAATTGATCCCTATGGTTATTGTCCCAGTTTCCAATTTTGGTTGGTATAAGATGATTCTCCTCCTTTAATATGTAACTTATTATGATATTCATTTTTAACATGGTATCTAAATAAAATTAATAGCTCAACGTAGACTAGAATTTATGAAATTCACTACTGCATACTTGTGGATATGGGTCCTCAACCAAATACTAAACTAGTCTTCAACAAGGTACCCACTCTACTAGGTATAGGTTCTAAGAAAAACAAGAAAATAAAATAATATACAGATTCCTATAAAAGCAAAAGAATCATATATCATCCAAAAAAGTAGAACAAAATAATGATGGTTGTTTGCAGTATAGCCCTGATCATATGGTTTTCCACATTTGTGTCCAGGTTTATAAGTTATTCACTCAATAGGGATGTTCCAATAATTCCCTCAACACCTAAATAAATTTAAGAAATCATTACACATCTACTGCTTGAATATTTAATAATATTAGATCTCTATCAATTTTAACTCTGAAAGAAAATTACAAACATCTAAATAGCATCAAAACCAATGGGAGAGTGGGAAGGCCAAGAGACAAAGAAATGCATCAGGAATAAAGAAAGGAAAGTTGTATTCATGATACAGTCATATCATAGAAATGCATGCAATTATTCACAGAAGAATTATTGATCAATTGGCAGATGCTTGAATAGAGAAAAGGTGTAGTAATGAGGTAGTCCTATCATAAAGACAGTCAGTTATTCACAATTGAGAACCAGTCTACTGATCGAATTCCATTACATCTCATTGTGATTCATTTTGTGTGTGCAGATAATTATACTATGAAGATGACAACAATAGGACTCACAGTCTAAGGCCATGATGATGCAAACTTGTTTCATGAAATACATGTTAGTTTTTAGGCCAATGTCAATAAATATGAGAGAATGCATAGATAGGCATTAAAAAAAAAAAATGTAAAGGTGGTTTATCAAATCCAATCAAACAGGGCAAACATTTTGCTACATCTTTGAAATCTGCCTCAAATGAAACTGACTTAAATGTTCAGCTTGTTTTGCAATCAAACTTAATGCCAGATCTAATCGCCAATTCTTTAATTATTATCTCGATATCGACTTAACACTAAGTCTAAAATAAATGCTTGAAAATACAACAATTTTTGTTCTATATGTAACCACAGTATAAGTTCCCCAAATTTGATGGAAGGCCTAAAACCCCCAATCTCACATGCGTATTTTTTTCAAAATTAGTGTAAATATTGTTCTTAACATGTTTGATTCATTTCCATTGTATTGGTATTTTAACCAGAGATTACTATCTATGGAATGCTTTTTAATTACTGTCTTGTTCCAACTAATCCTACATACAAGTTCAAGATAACAACTAACTATTGTAAATATTGGATCCCTCAACGATGGGGTTGGCCAAGCAAAGCATATGACAATGTCAAAAAAAATCAATAGCTAAATATTTTGGACATTATAGAGATAAGTTCCTAAAAGTAGGTGCAGTGATTGCCCAGTACAAATGCCCAAAATAAGATTTTAACCCTAGAAGAGGTGGAGCTTATGGACACTATTTACACAACACAGTATGGCAAGTAGAGTATCGATTGCCAACAAGAAGACTCATACACCACGATGCATAGTATCTAATATTCAGAATATAGTATGAACATCGAATACCACTTAAAACAGAACCATAGGTTACCAAAATATTTAATCAACGGTTATGACAATGAAAATGTATTCCAATACGCAATACTCAGAATAGAAGAAAATACAGAGAAGGAAACGCTACACAATGAACTTACAAGAAGAGGAATGGGTGTTTGGTGCCAAGAAAATGAATATAAATCTTATGAAACTTTCCACACAGCAAAGGCATGGGAAGTTAATTACATAATGTGAGCAACTATTACATGCTAATAGCGACCATGCAAAGCCACAAAGACAACAACAATACAAAGGTCGATATCTACTTATGCTTCCTTGTTCTACTAGAGGACATGGGTACAATGGAGCATACCTGGTCGATCTCATATGATAAAAAAAAAAGGTGCATGAACATTTTCCTTTATTTCTGAGAATTGGCCTTTTCTATTTCAACTCCATTGAGTAGGATAGAATCCCTCCTGTCATACGCTTTGTGATCCAACTCGATATCCCTTCTTCTCCATCAAACGATTACATGCAGTTTTAAACTACCTCCCTTCTTGCTTCCCAGAATGAGTATATTATTCTTTTTGCAGAGAAAACAAGAAAGATTATGAAAAAATTGGGTGTTTCCATTATAGCTTCCCCCCCCTTTTAAAAGATTTCTCCCCAAATTTTTCCAATAACCAAATCTTGAAAATAAATAAAAATAATATTTATTTTTTATGCAACATATTTATCTTCTATAATGATAAAGAATATCATTTTAATTGCAATTTAAATATTTATTCCAAGGAAATATCATTCAATAGCAATTATAATAATTATTCTAAATAACAGAGCATTACCATTTATTTGCAAAATAAAATCTATAATTAAATTATAATAAATTTATTTTAGTTCACTAATAATTAATTTAATTAAACATTCAAGTACAAACAATATAATCATTCTACTAAATTAAATACTAACCATCAAAATAGTATTGTTGAATTATAAATTAATTATTGAAAATAGGGATCGTGACACATTTTCATTGATCCTATCCTACCCAACATTATCTAAGCCATGAAGCACTATCCAAATGAGCATCCTCTATTCGAACACCTTATCTTATCACAAGATAATGTTTTGCATCCTTTGCATGCTTACCATATCCATCCATCTATACATCTATCCAAGAATTTACCAATGGCATTCCATACATTGCTAGACACTAGGGGCAAATATTTACATCTTGCTTCGGGAATAAATCTTGATCTACATCTTCCAACTTATGGGGTGATCCAAACATTGGAAAAACATAAAACCAAATTGGTCAAATCATTTGTGAGCCAAAATCCAAATCAAAAACCCATGAAATATTTTGACAAGAAGATATTCCTTATCAAGCTTTATCTCTCATCAAATATCAATCCAAACAATCAATTATAGTCACATTTAATTTATACTTCAGCATCACAACAAATAATTCAAACAAATTTTGTTCCAAAATGAGCTTCACAATCTTGATCAAATAAAATCCAATCAATCCATCATCTCAAGAAATCCTTCCCAATCCTCGTGTTGCTTAAACACTATCCTTGCATTGTTGTGTATCCTCAACAATGTTATCATCATCAATCCATCAATCAGATCAATCAACCCTAGCTTGGTTTTCAACAAAATCCCAAAATAGATCACTGATATCATTACACATATCCAGATTCACATCATCAAAATCAGGTGAAAATCCAAAAACATTCAAATCATATCAAAATCCCAAAATAGGTCAAAAAGTCAGAAAAAAAGTCAAAAACATGGTTGTCGAACTACATCGTCTCTGAGATTAAACATAGGAGAGGCCATCATTGATGAGCCCCTGAGACAAAAACATTCATAAATCTTGAAAAACACAAAAAATATTTGAAAGTACAAAACCCAAAAATAGCCTCAAAACATTATAAAAACATCAAAAACATCCAAATATTTGAAAAAATCCATATGTCTCATTTCGCTTCACCCACAATATTCAATCATCCATAAAAAATCAATAGTGACCTTCATCCTTTGGAAAAACAAATAGAAACAACCACAACAATCAGCAAAAGAAAACTTCAAACACAAAATCAAAATCAAAACAACAAACTTTTAAACACAAAATCAAACTCTTGATCTTTTAGCAAACATGTCAATCAACCTTATATCAACAGTCTTTTCAAACAACCTATCAACTTTCCACCATCCACTAACATGTCCTAGGATGCATCCTTCCTACAATGGGAATTATCTTTGGAAATCACTTTGGATACTTATCCTAAGCAAAACACATCCCTTTGGCTAGAGGTATGAAGAACATTGACTTGTTTGTTTACTTGATCTTTTCTTATGATTTATCTCATTGTGCTCATTCCAATGACCTCTCGATGATGTCTATCAAAACTATTTAGAGAGAAAGTAATGGGCCATTGATCATTTTCTTTTGTTTTTTGTGCATGTTGGATGTTCTTGTAATATAACTTGGTGAATACTTGCTTTGTTAGGTGTGTATGGAAGAGATTTCGAACAACTTGTTGACTATTACATTGTTAGGTTATGCCTTTCTATGTTTTGGTCCAAAATGTTTGAAATTTCTAAAATACATCCTAGTGAGGTTTATGTATGTCAGGTGTGAACAAGAATACTCCTATTTGTTTGTCGAGTCAAATTCCATGGCACTAGATACCCCGTCATCCTGGTTGTCTATACCTTGATGCATTGTATCTATGTGTTTTATCAAACATAAGTAAAATTGAGTCGTTCATGTCCCAATCCCTGGATAAGCAAATCATCATCACTCATCACCATATAAAATAAATTCTCAATGATTCATAGACTTTTTGGACTTCTACATCTTCTCATAATCTAGGATCCACCCATGTTATTCTTCTTATTCTTCTATCTTTAAGATTTCTATCCAAAATATGTGTGATCTCAAAATATACATGAAGCTACCCATGGCCAATGATTGTCTATACATCATCAAATCTATCTACATCAAACATCTGAGCTTTCTAGTCCTCTTTGAGTTGAACTAATCTTAAGTATTTATCACGGGCTCGACCAAAAAATTGAAATTTTCACCCGATCTCTTGAGGGGGCAGTGTAGCAGCGTAATTCCTTCCACTAAGGCAATAGTGGGGCATCTAAAAAAAAATTAAATTAAATTTTGATCACGACAGTGTTATTCTTTGAACCAATGTAGTAGGTACCTCACTTCAAAGAGAGGCAAAATGTAGACACCCAAAAATTCCTAATTGATATTACGCATCTGATTCTGATTATCTACCATCATTTCTTTCTAAATCACATCGAACTAACCAATTAATTAAATAATATTTATTATTTAGTTAAATTCATCAAATTTTGTTATTAATCAAATAATTAACTTTATTGGATTAATTTACCTTCTTGTGACTAATGTTCATATTTGATTAAATCAAATCATTTAATTAAATCCCCCTAGATTCCTCTCATTTGATTAAATAAACCAAACTATCTAATTAAATTTTATAAATCCCCTAACCCACTTAAGTTTATTAATTTTGTATTAACTTTAATTCACCTCCTAATCATCATTACCCATTTCTCTAACTTTTAACTTCACTAAAGTTAAATTAACCCATGGTCAACTAACCAAGTTGCACGTGAAAATAATTTCTTCTAATTAACTAAATACCCTATTTATCCTCACAATGGCATATTCCTAGGAATATTCCTCCCAACCACCCCTCATTCAAATTCCCTCCAAAGGTTTTAAATAACCTCTTACAAAATCATAAATACCTCTTACAAAGGAATTTACTCCTTACATGTCATCTTGTCCCTTAAATTCTCTTACATCCTCACCCACATTCTCTTACACCCTCAACAATATTCATTTAATCCTCTTACATCCTCATAATTCAAACATTCCCCAAAATGTGCTCCACCTTCAACCATTAGCCTT
>VDFB02376980.1:0-23507 GCA_007258455.2 Sequoia sempervirens | reverse complement strand
CACGGCATGTATACACTAGGTCATCATGCGGTCAATACCTACCAGGAATTCACCAGCAGGCTCATAGAGCGATTTGATAAAAAGGATCCAGAACTGTATTTTAGGGAGCTAGCTCAGCTCAGGCAGACAGGTAGCTTGGATTCTTACATTGGTGAGTTTCAGAGAGTTGCAGTTATGGTGACTGGTATTTCAGAACGGAGACTCATTATACTCTTCGTTGAGGGTTTGACAGAGCCTATGAGAGGTTGGGTCAAGGCGTTTGATCCTCCTACTCTTCAGGAGGCGATGCGGAAGGCAAGGAGTATGGAGCTTGCTGCTCCGAAGAAACAATTTCAACCTAAGACAAACAACTTGCCTGTTGAGGAGAGTCATACACCAGTTGCAGAACCAAAAAGGAAACCAGTTGCAAGAATTGATGATGCAACTCGGGATGAATTGAGAAAGAAACAACTTTGTTATTGGTGCAAGGCACCCTACAACAAGGAGCATGATTGTCCTTTGAGACCGAAGGGCAGAGCCAACCGCACCATGTGGGTTTACTATGATGATGACGAGTCTGATGATTCAGACCAGCAGGTTGTTTTAGAACATGCAGAGGCCGGGAATGCCTCTATGGAGTTTGGGCCTGATGCCAACTTATCCCCGTTGGTGTTATCTGCTAGTGTACGGGATGACTCATTCAGGTTTAGGGGATTAGTGGAAGGACAGCGATGTATTGCTATGCTCGACACTGGAGCCACACACAATTTCATCGATGAGAGCTTCGTCAACAAATGTAGACTCCAGACAGAGGATTTCGATGGATTCAGAGTTCGGGTGGCAGATGGATATACACTCACTTGCACTCGACGGATTTGTAATCTCACTCTCATGCTGAATGATTATGTGTTGCAGGCAGACTTCTATGTAGTCAACCTGGGTGGGATGGATTTGGTATTGGGTATGAGATGGCTTCAGGACATCAGTGTGTTCACCCTCAACTTGCCTAAAATGGAGATGAGATTTGAGGTACAGGGCAAGAAATATGTGTTGAGGGGGATTACAGATGGCAGCCTTCGTTCTATCTCTCTCGTTAGTGGGAAGAGCGAGAAGGTAGAGAAGGATTTTGTGCCGACCAGGCAGGGTTATGCTCAGTACCCCGGGGGTTCTGAGACAGTCGTTTGGGATCAGCCTAGTGGTTTGGGTCCGTTTGTGACCAATCCATTGTTTGAGATGAATGTTATATCTTCATACGACAATCCACTCTTTGAGTTTGATATGGGTCACTCTCCTGATCCTGGTCTTGAGAAGAAGGTTGATAGCGTTTGGGATCCTACTAGTGCACTGGGATTTCAGACTCAGCTCACGGAGGAGTATCACAGTGTGTATATGGTGCAGAGTGCATATGGTTACGTGATTGACCCGCATGTACACAATTTGTTTCAGGTGCACAGTTCTAGTATGCACGTGCTTGATATGTTGGATGACAGTATATCTCGTGCAGTTTTAGGGGGAAAGTGTTGCTTGCAGTTTGACTTGCCTCCTGAGTTTCTTGATCCTATGCCGGACCGCACTGAGGTTAATAGGGAATGGTATTCTATTCTTGCTGATCAGTTGTGGGAGTTACAGGAGTCAGTTGTGGCCAGCAGGAACATTGTCCGGTACTATCCTTGGGATCCAGGTGGTGCAGTGTACCTGTATATGCAGAGATTGCTTGAGGACAAGCAATTTCAGGGAGGGCGGACTGTAATGTCCCCGTTTTAGCTGACAATGTTTGTCGAGGAGTGAGCCTATTATTTCGATCCTCGTAGGCTGACAGGAGTGTGCAGAGGATCATCTGGGGCAGTTGCTCAGTGTTGCAGTTGTGTCAGGTTGGGTCTTCGCAGAATCTTCCAGAGTGCATTTGTCAGGAACTTTCTATTTTTAGAAAGTTAGGTCAGGCGGAAGCTACTATTTTGGGCAGGGCACCTGGTTCAACTATTCAGCTCAGAGTCAACCCAGTTCTGCAGTTTGATGATCAGACGGAGAAATAAGGAGTATTTAATGATTTATTAAATATTTAATATTTTGACTTTTATATTAAAGTCACTTTATTGAAATATTTAAATATTTAATTAATTTGGCCTATTATAAGTATTTATTATATTTTATAATAAAGTATTTATTATACTTTATAATAAAGTATTAATTTTCTGACTTAATGAATATTTATTATTCATTAAAATAAGACGCCATTTAATTATTAAATATTTCTCCTAAGTGTTAAGGGCGAATTAAATCATTTTTATTAAATGATTATTTAAAAGAGCTGTTGGGTCGATTTTCTCAAAGGCAGTATATATTTCTCTTCAAGACAAATCGAACAATTATGATATGATATTCTAATTTGTCTTTTGCTCTGAGCATTGGAGTTTGCAAACCCTAGGGTTTCTGGCAGACAAACGTTTCTGGAGAACGAAAACTCTTCAGAGATTTGGCAGACTGAGGCTGTGCAATACCAGTTGAAGCTTGCATCTTGGTGACTTCACACAGAGGTTACAGATTGGGCACATTGATTGATTTATTCAGGGTTTTATCAGAGGATTTCCATCTAGCATCTGAGGCGACTTTACAGAGACATTTTTACAGAGTTCTGGCACCAATAACAATAAAGCCGTACCATTTTCTTCTTGCTGCTGGGCCGTACAGTTCTGTACTTGCAGGGCCGTACTTTCTTCCTCCAAGAGAAATACTTCCAGTTTCCAACGTCTAACAGAGAAGTCTACTGCGTATGGGGTTTCTGGAGGATTCTTGAGGGTCTGTGCTGGAGATGCATGCTAGCCGTACAAATCTCCTTCATCTTTTATCTTGCTGCAACAGCAAACCAGGTTCATAGAAAATAAATCAAAGTTCATTCATTTGTCCACTTATTATGTTGTATATGCTTTGGAGATTAAATAAAATTGGTGCGCCTCTATGTTCTAAACAATTTCCACGCATTTTCATGGTCATATGAATTTTTATGAATTTATTGGCAATTCTTTTAGAAAATCGCAGCTTCCTTGTTATTTTGCAAAAAACCTTAAAACACAAAAAAATACAAAATACACAAAAATTTCCAAAAACTTCGGCATTTCAAGGGCTTGGGTTGAGAACCAACGGGGTTCTTACAACAATGGCTTGCAAAGTAGCCATTGTTGTCACACAAGCCACTATCATTGTGCAAGCAATTGCTTTGCAAGTGTGTGTTGTTGCACACACACACACAGATATAGTACCTTGTGGAAGTAAGAATGTGTGAGCTCTATTAGTACCCTTGCACATCCCTTAGGAAAGATGTTAGATGGTGGTAATATAGAATATTTTGAACACCATAGAAACTAGGTCTGTTTTATAAGCAATGGTTTAGGATATGGAGATGGTGATATGTTTGTCTTCATGAGAAACATGGTGCCTTGCTATTTCTCCCATCTACCAATTTACAACATTGGACGATAGGATTTAGTTTGAGTAAATATCAACAGATCCCCTTGTACTACATTTACATCAGATTGGGAGGATGAATTCCCTTGTGTTGTATTATTGAGTAATAATAGTGGTATAACTCAATGCATGACTAAACTAAGTGATTGTAAGCAATCCAATTTATATTGCATTTGATCACATCCAACTAAGATAAGACAATCTAATTTGTTTACCTTGTTTATATAAAAAGGTTTGATGATCTAGCATCACTTCATTATTCTAATGTCTTGTGCTAGATTCAGGGTAAGTAATTTAATAGACTTAAAATATGTAAATTGGAACCATACAAACTTTACATTTGTATCAAAGATTAATTGTAGCAATACAACCTTATAAAACCATGGTTTATATTTAGATTCACACAACATTATCCACCCCTATATGTACTTTGAACTCCTTTATTTTAACCCTCAAATAGTAAACCCTAAATCAACTTTTCCCAACCCAAGCAAACAAAAGTTCCTCAATTACAATTCTCATAAATAATGGTAGTTGTATTATATTTATAGTTGGGAGCATTTTATAACGCTGCTTTTGAAGCTATAATGAAGTAAAAATACAGTCTTCACAAATAACAACTTGCAACTACATAGCTACACAATAGCAAAAGGGGATAAAGTTCACAAAAGATTTAGATCATATATCATCCATTAAAAACTAAACTATAAATGTTACAATATTATGTTATCACAGTTTGAAATACAAAAGATTACATCCATGACAACTATAAGTGTTGTGTAGGTTCCTTATCGCTTAATTCAACCACCATTAAAGCTTGAATATAGGCTCTATGTAAGTCCGCCTTGTTAGTTGAAGGGGTTTTGTCCTTCAATGTGAGATGTTTGGGGTTTTCATCTCTAGACCTCCATAGATTTGTGGGTTTTCATCCACAAATTTAATTGCTTTAACAATAAGTGCTCATGATGATTTCAAGTTAGGATTTGGTTGGTTTGTTCAAATATGCCTCTTTCCTTCGACTTTGCAATCTTAAAATGCCTAGACAGAGTGTCAAAAATTGCATAGTGGTTGTTGTCTTGGTTCAAGTACATGGGAATGACTTCTTGTACCCATAGTTGAAAAAATTGGATTTGGCAATAACTCGGCAAGCCCAAAAATTTTAAAAACTCGAGACTTGGCAAAAACTCGGGGAAAAACTTGGCAATAACTCGACAATTTTGTCAAACATTTTAAAATACATAATTTTTAAAAAATATTCTTCAAAAACACACATTACTAATTTTGTAGAGCATATTGTTGATTTCCATCATATATAAAACAAAATTAGAGTTTAATACATATCATAGATCAAAAATTGAGTTCAATCTCTAAATGAGTTACAATACCATTCCACTAGCCATGTCATATGCAAAAGTTGTCTCATCTAAAGAGATTTTTGACAAGTTGTGCAATAATAATGTCTAAGTTAGCACACTCAAGAGTTATATTTCAAATGTTCAAGTCCTCATTACCCCCTCATTGTAATCAATTTTCTTTTTCGACAAGAGATCCTAATAACTAATGGGGATATGGGAATGGAGATACCAATGGGGTTGAGGGGAAATGCCCCTAGTGGGGTCAAGTGACAATGACCCTTGTGGGAATTTGTGGTCAACGCCCACAATGAGGTCAAGGGGCAGTGCCCCTTGTGGGGGTTCGGGGGCAACACCCCAACGAGTCAAGGGGCAATGTCCCTTGTGGGGGTTTGGTGGAAACGCCCCCAATGGGGTCAAGGGCTAGTGCCCCTTGTGGGAGTTTGGAGGAAATGCCCCCAATGGGGTCGAGGGGTAGTGCCCCTTGTGGGGTTCGAGGGTAGTGCCTGCGATGCACTCCATGTCGCCATGTCATTGCAAATTAAGGCCTTTGAAACCATACAAAAATTCATTGCTAGTCTCCATGTCATTGCATGCCCTAAGTCACCAACCACAAGTACTCGCGAGTTTTGCAACTATGCTTATACCCATTGATTGTCGTTTCCCTTTGCATTGAGCTAGAAATGGAATCCTCTTGTGTAGAAAGGAGCTTGGAAGGTGCGGATGAGGGTCCCCTTCAACCTATAATTGTCCTTAGCAAGTATGGCAAGGATCCCCTTTGGGTTTGAAAGCCTAACTATCGCATAAATGGCATATAGGGCAATATGCTCAGCTCCCATAGTAGGAAATGGATAGGGAGAAATGCCATCCAATTAAATAATCTCATAGGCAATACAATACCATAGTTGGAGGCGGAGCCATATGTTGAGAATAAACATTACAATACTTTGATGTGTCAAGTGGTGGATGGGATGAACAATGAGAAATGGTAGGAGTGGTTAGAGAGGTATGTTGGGATAAACCTATCTATCAACTTGACAGGAGAAAGGAATGAAGGAAAGGGATGGTCATGAGGTATGCCTAAATGGGGAAGTCCAAAACCTCGATGGGAGTACAGAAGAAAGTGAACTTGGGAGGAAAGTCATGCTAGGAAGGGAAACTCTGCAACTTCAATGGCTTACACTGGCTTAGAAAATTGGCCATGCCTCCATAGTTAGAAATTTTGGGGACCTTAAGTTGATGCATGGGGGATGAAGTGGGAAAAATCATAAACAAATTTGGATAAGGGGGAACACTAGTGATAGGAAATGAGCATTTTTAACAACAACATAGATTATGAAAAAGAGGGACATGAAAAGTCTGCCCTACTCAAATTTGCTTTCCCTCAAACAATCATAATTTCAGTTACCCATCTCCTCTAGTCTAGAATTCTCTACAAATATTAGTATTCCCTAATTCTTCCCAATTATGCTCCTCTGTAGGCAAGTTCCTCCACTAAACTAGATAATTTATGATGGCTCCATGCCCAAAATATCCCACCTTCGACTTGGATGAAAATGTGAAGGAAACCAATCCTCCATTTGCCTCCTTTTGATATGATGATGAATGGAAACATTTACAAACTCCTGCAAGACCCAAGGTTGCCACATGTATTCACCTCCATGTTTGTGTTGTTGATTCCTTGCACAAGTATCTACCCATGGATTTACTTCACCACGCTTATGTTGCACTACTTTGGAGTTCATTTGAAGTCTTCCTTGAGGGATTTAAATGAAGAGGCCAGCAACACTTGGACTAGTGTGCTCCTTGGCAAAATTATATGGCTCTGATTTTGGAAACCATCTAGTATTTGTGCAAGCCACAATCACTCAGATGTACATTGCTTGTAGTTATGCATTTTATATATGTTCATGGTCATAGTGTGGGGTCCTTTGATTGTAAATACCATATATCATGGTGCTCCTAGAGATATTTTTGCAAGTACTTTGATCTATTTTTTCTATGATAAATAGTTGGTTGAAGGGAAATTCCATCTTCAATTGGAGTGTTGAAAGTCTTTTGTATGTGAATTTTACCAGCTTATTAATTTTTTCACATAAGCTAGCTGTTGTAATCCATCCTAATTATCAATATACTATTCTTTACTCTATTAATAAAAGGGTCATATTAGAGCTGTAGCATAACCTTCCAAACTATTCATGCCTATACTTTGCATCATAGTTGGAAAACTCGCCAATTGCAAGTGCTCGACAAGCCCAAAAAACTCAGTTTGGAAAAAACTCGGCAACTTACAAAATTGCTTAAATTTCATTAAAAACACCTTTTTTTTTACAAAATTCAATGATAAGATGCATCCAATGAGTCAATAAATGAGTACATAAAAGAAACAAGCTGAGTCTAGTTGTATTTGATTGATTTGAAAGAAAATTGGGTACAAAATGGCATCCTCATGTGGAATGCGCTAATGTTGATATTCTTAAACAAAATGAAAATAACAATTTGTTTTTGTAAAAAAGATAGTAAATACTACATTAATATATTTTACAAATTTACATCTTCCTCTTTCCCATGTCTAGTGAAAACTAGGGGAGAGGTAGAACTAGACAATATTATAGATGAAGACTTGTAGGAAAACTTGGAAAATTGGACTTGGAGAGTACCTAGAAAATCGAATGAATTCAATGGGAGCTTGAGGGAAATGCCCCCAATGGGATCGAGGGGTAGTGGCCCTTGTGGGGGTTTGGGGGCAACACCCCTGGTGGGGTCAAGGGGCAGTGCCCTTTGTGGGGGTTTGGGGGAAATGCCCCCAATGGGGTCGAGGGGCAGTGCCCCTTGTGGGGGTCTGGGGGAAACACCCCCAGCGAGGTCGAGGGGCAGCACCCCTCGTGGGGGTCTAGGGGCAACACCCCCAGCAAGGTCGAGGAGCAGCACCCCTCGTGGGGTTTGAGGACAATGCCTTTATTCCGGCCACAGGTTTCCTTTTGCTAAGAGGTCGAGATTTTTTAAAAAACTCTACGAGTTTTTTAGAAAAGCTTAGTGAGTTTTTCTTGGAGAGTACTTGCACCAAAAATTCGTTTTGAAAAAAACTCGTGAGTTTTTGGTGAGTTTTCCAACAATGCTTTGCATCATAAGAGATATATACAACTAAACTGTATTAAAGATTGAAATGGTAACCAAATTTTAAACCATCATATTTCAAGAAAAGTTTTTTCTTCATCTCAAGATGCAATTTTCAAGGCAGATTGTCCAACTTCCTACTAATTGCCTTGATATTGATAAGACAATTTTTCTTTTGGTTAGCATTCATCTTTTTTAGGAGCTCCTTCTTTGAGAAAGTTATGAGTTTCCCTTTGTTGATTCTTAAATGAACTAACCTTTTCTCCAATGCCCAAAACTTTTATCAGCTTGAGTTGTCTAATCTGGTTTATGGTGTGAAAATACCCCTTTCCCTTTGGTTGTTTCAGCATTTCAAACATGAATTTTCTCACAATTTCTATCCATCTTTTGCCTCTCTTTTGCACAGTTGCCTTGCTTCAATTTGGTGGATATTTTTGGGGATCCCCCCTATTTTAGAATGCCATGGGGATGCTTTTGCATCCCTTGGGTCTCTTGATCATCCTAGGGATGTTGGGGTGTCCTTGATATCCTACAAATGTTTAAAATAGAAAAAAAACACTTTATAAAAGCTAAATGGGGGCCCACCAAGGTCCACGCAACCCAAAACAACCTCTAAAACACACTTGTAATTCAACAGATGGAATATAAGATCAATGATTTTCAAGTTTGTATTTTTGATTAATAAATGAAATAATATTTTGATTATAAGATGGATCATTTTCTTGTTTCTAGAAGTTTCAATGTTAGTGTTTCCAATTCATAAACTGCACACATTTCCAAGTTTCACATAACTTAGTTGTTGATCAAAATTGCTTGTTTTCATTGACTGTTGATTGCTTAAGATACAAAAGTGACATCGATACGAGTAAGTTGACCATTGATTGTTATGTTTGTCTACTTCAACTTTATTATTTAATAATTTAATGTTGTTTAACTACTTTAATTGCTTTGACCAAAGAATAAATGTTGTTTTGACTTTAGTTAATTGCTACAGTATAGCTAACTAAAGTAGTAATAGTTGATTGTTAAAAGAAAAGTTACATGATTTGCCTAGACTAATGCATCCCAAGGAAAAATAGTCAAAATGAGGCCTAGAGACTTGGGAATTGAGTACTCAATGAGTTTGGTTGAGTTTTCCAAACTTACTAGACTCATCAAGGCTTGTCTAGAAAACTTGGCCATCATAATAAGGTGGTAAATTCGAAAAAAACCATAGTTCCATGGAGTTTCTTGACTAGGGGACAGGTTTTGAGGATTGGGGTACGAGGAGCCTAAGTTTGGGGACAGTGGGGGGGGCAACGGGGGAGTAGTGCAAATACATATAGTACTTGAAAAATTAGTTATAAAAAGATGAATAAGGAATAAGTAAAAATATTGCAATGATTGCATTGAACATTAAGCTATTAACATTTAACTAGTTGTTTATTTTAATTTTTAACATTGAACATTGAATATGAATAGTGAAAATCAAAATATCGACATTGGAATGGGAATTTTCAAAATTCATAATGATGATTCATGATTACAATCAACAAATGTTCAAACTTCAAAAACAAAATACTAAATACTAAATAGTAATACTAATGACTCATGAGTCAATGGCTAATGGCGTGATGCCTCTAATCATCCCCAAGCTTCCTTGCCAAACTCCTCATCACTAGAACTGCTAGACTCCACATGCTCAAGCTCATCTACACCAATACCAACCAGCCCTATCTGTGTAGCATCATCATCAACCTATGTTGGCTCTTCTAACTCTACATCTCATCTAGCTATTGGACTCTCCTTGTATGTAAGAGTGTTGAGGTCAACGAGACACAAAACTCTATGTACAACCACAAGCTTCTTTGCCCTCCTAGAACTAAGCTTGTTCCTCTTAATGGATTGGATGAAGCTATAAGTAGATCAGTTCCTCTCAACAGTAGAAGAACTAGAAATCTGGGGCAACAAACAAATGGCTAGAGTAGTAGTCAAAGAATTAGGCCCATGCATAGTCCACCACAACTTGGGGTCCTCCTGTGTAATAGTCTCCAAATCTATCTTGGCTGCCTTTGAATATCTCCAAAGAGTGGAAATTTTTTTCCACTTAGTACAATGATGCTAGCCTCTATAGAATCATACATTTTCTCAATGGCCTTCATGAACCCTTCCTTCACCTTAGCATCTTGTAGAGGCATAACTTTTTTGGGCCTTTGCACGTACCACTTTGGGTTCAATGCATAGGCAACCATGCATAAGGGAGTGTTGAGCTTCTCCCATCTATGATGAATAATCAACTGAATATGCTCAGTGTAGAATTGTAATGTGGGGTCCTCTCATACAACAACCTTCATTTGATCAAACATTGAATCAATGCACTCATACACCTCTCCAAGGGTGGGTGCATTAGTATCCCCATATCTAATAACTCTAAAGATTGGAGTAATGATGGAGACAATATATTTGGCATCAGCCCAAAAGACATCACTCTTCACAACCTCCTTCATCCTCTTCCCCTATTGTGTCTTCGACTCAAGCCAGTGATTACATTTTTCCATCATAATCATTAGTTGTAATGCCTCTTGCAACTCAAGCATCCCCTCCAAGATAATAAAGTATGATGCATATCGAGTCTCTACAAGTTTCAAGAATTCCTTATTGGAGGACCTGAAGAGAGCATGTGAAGTGTGGTGGTTGCAAATAAACATCTGCACATCTCTAGCATCACTAATAATTGTTTTGATCCAAAAGATTTTTCCCGTGTCCTTGAGTGCATTATTCATGGCATACACACAACAAGGAGTCCACCAAATATGTCTATAAGCTTCCTCAATTAACTTCCCTACATCTTTACACACATGAGCCACATTTCTCACTAACTGCACCACGTTTTGTAGCCTAACCTACTCTACAACATCTTTGAGGATTTGGAACTAAAAATGAGCATCCTTGCAATGCCTTGAACAATCAACAACCCTAATGAAATAAGGGCCCTCTGTACATGTAACCATGATATTGATGAGTTGACGATGCCTAATGTTCGTCCACCCATCTATGTTGCATCCACTTGTGACCCAAGTACTCTTCATTTTCTCCATCAAATTTAATCTTGGAATAGTTCTTATCCAAGATTGTTGTCCTCAATTTAGTCTCCCCTAATGGCACATATGATGGTCCCGTCCTTATTAACTTTCTCACAACTTCCTTATAATAACGAGAGCGAGCCACATGGAATGGAATGCCATTGGAAAAGAAGAATTTGCCAATGGCATCGTCTGCCTCATCCTTTGCTTGCATGTTGAATAAATCTGCCAATGGTTGTGAAGTTGTAGGACTACTCATCTTATGTTTCCCCTTAGGCTTTGCTGCCCCTGAACTGGATGGATTCATTGGCCTTAGACTCTACAAAATAGAAGTAGAACTCTAATGCCTGTTATCACGAAATCTAGTAGCGCTCGTTCCATGAATAACCCCCCTACAAAACTTGTCCGTTTCTTAGGTTTGTGAAGTTCAAGCATACAAAACAAAGTGATTTTCAATCCACCTCGAAGTGCGTTCCAAAGCTTCAAACAATTAGTTTGAGAATCCCCCTACATTCACCTCGTGAAGACCTTCGAAACGAGTATCTTCGCGAGCTCTCACTATTGATACTTTGTGAAATTGGGAAAAGTGCAATTGTCTCAAAAAACAACACTCCAACCCTTTTTGAAAAAATGACTAAGTGTAAAAAGTGCAGGGGCGCTAAAATTCAGTGCTCCTAAACTTAAGTGATTTTTGTAAAGTGCAATGGCGCTAATTTTTAGTGCCTTTGCACTTGTTTTCCAGACTAAGTCATTTTTTTTGTAATGGTGCTGAATTTTAGCACCTTTACACTTTTGGCAGTTTTTAACTTAATCTCTTCAAACTTGTTCTATTTCCATTTCGAACCTCGTTTCTTCACTTCCGCATCGTTTTCCGTGCCTAGTTGCTCGTTTCACGCTTGCTCAACATCCTTTCTCGCTTCATGCTTCCCAATGCTACTTTTTCTACTAATGCCTATTGATTCACCATCGTTGGAGTTTCTCTCCAAATTTCATCAAGTGATCCTAAAGGTGACATCTTCTGATCCAGTGAACTATCCCAGATCTACAAAGAAGTTGTTATGCAGCAAGTTGAGGATGATAGTTTTTTCCAAAGCCTCAATACATATCATTTGCGATTTATGGCTGACACTTGATAATCTCAAGACGCATCTTCACGGGTTCAAGAAAATCCATTCATTTGCCAAAAAGTCGATCACAAGAGCTCACACCCTTGTAGATTACACAGTCGGCCCAGATGATGCATTCATATAGGAGACCAAGAAAAAGTATGAAGACTCCGCGCCCAAAGCAAGGAACCATGAAGATTCTTGATCTCTGATGTTGAACATTTTGATGCTTCCCTTTATGCATCTTGTAAATAGTTTTTGACATCTTAAATGTCTTTTTTCGAAGTGTAATTGCACCAAAATTTTGAGATGTAATTTCTTGAAGACAAATTACATTTTGACTTAGTCAAAATTTAGGTGAGATTTTCCTAAATTAACTCACCTAACTTTCCTAGATTTACTCTTCCCTCTTTTTATAAAAATGAGGGATTTCTATTGTAAAGTTTATCCTTTAGTTTTTGCAACGAAGTGCTGCTCAATTTGCAACAAATTGTGAAACTTTGTGTTCATGTTTTGTGAATCTAAATCTGATCAATAAAGGAAGAAATTGCATACCAGACTTTGCATTGGATCGATCGTCTCTTGAATTTGATTGAGATTGGTGGTGATTAGTTTATGAAATCTGAAGGACTTCAAGTGATTCTTGTGGACTTTGTGTCACATTTCTAACTTGAATTTGTGTTTATGTTTTAATGTTTTGGTTGAAAGATCTACAAGACTTTGAACTTGTAATCTCTCATGCTATTCAAATGAATTGTTGCATCTAAGAAGACTTTGTACTTCTAATGCGACAAACTATATTGTTCTCATAGATCTGCAGTTGAAAAGACTACGAAACGACTTTGTGCCTTCGTGAGCCTTGCTCGTTTCCATTTTTCTTATATTATAATCTTATCTGATACCTCTAAGTTGTGCTTTGCCAAGATAGGGAATCAGTTGTACTTTGAATTAAGAACGTTTTCAGCTGTGAAGCATTATACACATCTTCTCTGATAAAAGAGAGAATGATGAATGCAACACGCACCCCCCCCACTTCGTAAATACTATAAATATTTTGTAAATACTCTAGCTGGTTTCTAATTGTAAGAAGGGTGCCTCCCCTTGCTGAGAGGAGAGATTGAATCTCACATAGCTGTGGCTGAAGTCCTAGTTGTGTAATATATTGAAAAAGCTGATTACATAATTTTCACCCAACAATGCCTCCTACCCCTTTGTGGAAAAGTAGTAGATGTAGGTACTTCTTCTTCATTACAACCCCATAATTTTAATATTTCAGCCCTATATTTCAGGTTCCCTTCCACCTTTTTACATACATCTACACCTTTGCCTCAAATAAGAAGGAAGTGAGCATTAGTTCTAGTCATGCTACCAAAACATTCAAGTTTACATATGTTGCACTTCCACAACCTAGTACCCCCAGTTGTCCTAGGCTTTGTTGATACCTTACATGCAAATTGTTTTAAAGTGGACTTCGGATCAAAGGGGCCCTTCGCCCATTTTTGTAGGATTTGAGAAGGGCAACTATATTTTTGACTCCCAATAGAACTTGTTTGAGTGTTAGTGTCACCCCTCTCTACTTTTGTATTAGGATCATCTGATGATTCATTTTCACTTTCAATCCCTTGTCCTTGACCCTACTTCAATCCCTTGTCCCTGACCCTCATCCTCACTCATGCTGTGAGAAATCATAATGATAATGATGCTGCAAGAAACAATGATTAAAAAATAAAATTAGAAAACCTATATGCTGCTGTCAATATTTGTCAAATTAAAAACATTTTTGTAGCATGCAAGTCTAAATGCTTGAGTTGTCCAATGTATTGATAGTGAATCATGATTAATTAAAAATTTCCAATGAATTGTATTGATTTAGCAATCTGCAAGTACTTAAAGAAAAGCATAAAAATGCTGACAAAGTGCTACTGCTGGGGCAATGAAGGGGACAGTCAAACAAGAGCCAAGCAAAGTTGCAATAAATAAGCAACAAACAAGCCTTAGAAGGCTGAATGCAACTAGGACAAACAAACAATAAGATTTGGGAGGCTGCAAATTAATAGCACAATGAGTTATAGACACTTGTATGGCTGTAGCAATGCAAATTGATAAATTTCTAGTGTGTTCAAGGGTGCCAATGCATTGGGACAGTAGTGAGTAAACCTTAGAAGGCTGCAAACTCAATATCAAACTTCAAACTCAAAGTGAACTACATATGTGTATTAGACTATTCCAATGTTGAACAATGATTTGCAAATGTTTTGAGACTATTATGAAGACAATGGACAAATGAACAATGAATAATGAACAAATGAAGTTTTGAATGCCTACCTTGTAATCTTGAATCACTTAGTCTTGAATTTTGATGGTTGATGCCCTATTCCTCTTGCAAGAATCCCCCTCTTAGCTTGCTCTCTCTCCTTCTAGTTGAAGCACTCTACTTCACTAAGATTGTGTGATTTGGAATGAGACCATATGTCTCTTTATAAGCTTTTTGGGAGGCCTTAGGGGTGGGGTCAGGCCCATTGCCAATTAGGGTTAGTGCTTGCACTTTTAAAACATTTTTTTAATTAAAATAACCAACTTTATGGCACTTTATTCCGCAAGAGACACTTGCATGTTTCTTCCAGGGTCAAGGGACATTTGGGTATCCCTTGGGCATTTCAAGGATGTCCCAGAGTCCCTATTTCATGCATTTTCAAGGGAAACACCCTAACGACATCCTCTCTCAGAGGGAAATGTCTCGAGGATGGTAGAGAGTCATGGTGGAGGTGGAAGGACACCAGAGGGACATCTCCCCAACATCCCCACATCTTGGGGATGTCCTCCTTTCAGAAACTCCTTTTGTTTTGAGGGGCATGCGTCCCCGTGGAACCATGAAGAAAACAAAACAAAAAAAAACTTGAACCTAAAACACTTAAAGTGATCTTTAAAAGTTCAAAATGATATTCATTTCATTTGCAAGCACAAACAAGGAGAGAAAAAAGAATTGAAGCTAAAATTACAATTCATTGAAGCAAAAATGGAAAAAATAGTTAGAGCCTAATTACTATTCTATAGCATTGATACTCACATTTTTTGAAGGGTTTTGGACTTTGGAGAACTCTTGCTGCTTGGTTAAAAGCAATTAATTTAAGAAAATAGCATAAGACATAAGGTCTATGTAGTCTCAAAGGATTTCGATACTATGTTTTCTGAAGGGTTTGGACTTTGGAGGACTCTTGGTGCTTGGTTAAAAGCATTAAAATTATGAAAAATAGCATATGCCATGAAGATCTATGTGATCTCAAAGGCTTTAATTTGGTCTTCACAACAATGAGCATTAAGGGAGATTTTCCTTTGAATGATGTTTTGTACAAGTATTTGTTAGTGATGTAGTTGCAAGAGATATTTTTCTCCTTAATACATCTTTGTCTAAGGCAAGTCAGCCTTCTTGACTCAAATAATATTTTGTATTTTTTATTTCCTAAGGGGGCCAACCTAGAGAAGAGGATGCCTATCCTTGTATATAATGGAGGTGAAGACCTCTCATTTCTATCATCAAATTATCATTCTTCTCTTTCTGCAATTCTCACCTCTAGCAGTAGCAAATCCAATTTCAGTAAGAAGTGGTATCATCTACAACACTTGAGGTTTACTTCAAGGAGAAGTGACATTTTTCATTGTATCAAATTCAGCCTTGTGTAAGGCCTAACTTGTAAGCAGATTTCTGCACTTTTATTCTAATATATGAGAGATATATTTTTGCTGGGTTTTTCTCCCTCGAGTAGGAGGGTTTTCCCAGGGTGAAATTGTTGTGTTCATTGTTTCTGAGTTGCGTTTTTCTGATTATTGCATTTCTGATCCTAAAAACTAATAGTATTAGGTTGGATTCTATAATGTCTCCTTCTCCTAGGTAGTTATCAATTGCACAAATTAATCCATCACTTGGTCCCCATGGACTAATAGGGTGGTTAGGGGGCCCTCTAAGGGCATTTGTGGACTTGGTCAGTTAGCCATTTGAGCTCAATTGGTGTTTCCCAGCTCAATGTTCTAGGTTGTTGTTGTGTACCTTCCAGATCTTGATTTGGACACTTCTTCCATGCTTATTATTTTTAGTAAGTCACAGGGGATCAGCGTCTTGGTTAGTTGGCAGTATTTCCATATCAAGAAAGTTGGCGGATTCTCACCATGAACTTATCTTGACATTTATCATGGTCATGGGTATTAAATTTAAATAACATTATAATAACGTTAAATTAAATATTTAACTTATTGTGTTATTTATATATTTTAATGACATGATAAAAAGGCAATATAAGGAGTTTAAAAAGATTATTTTATAATATGAAGTTGGACGCCAACTTAGGGAGATATGAGGCAGGAAATAAATTAACTAAAATAATTTAATTTTCCAACTTGGGCGTGGGTAATTGGAGGGAAATATAAAATCCCTTTTGTGAGCTCATTTGCACATTCATGTTTTGGAAAAAATTATTGAGGGTTTGCAGGTTGGATTGGAAAGTTTGAAAGTTTTGGCTTCATTGAGGACAAAAACCCTCATGAGGAACAATATGCTACAAGAGTGAAAAATCTCCCAAGGCTACTTGCTGATAACTCCATTTAGTGCTTATGCATTGCACTTAATGTTTACAGGAAGACTTTGATATTCAAGGTTTGAATGATCTATTTGGAAAATACATATATAATTGATTATCATTTTAGAGTAATGGGATTCCAAAGGTTTATGAAGGATTTCTAGAGTTTCTTACTTGTATGAAGTTGCCAAGAGACATGAGAGTCGGGCTTGTTGATTGATCATTAATTGTAACACATTCCAAAGATTGGGGCAATTGGCATATAATAATGTTATTCACTTGTTGGTTGTTATAGAAGAAATATCTTAGAGGGTCTTCACTAGTGTTGGACGTGTGGAATGAGAGAGTTATTATTTCTGAAAAAAGGGTTCCTATAGCCTGCAATACCTTTCATATTTCCAGCCGTAGGTCTTGTGGAGGGTGTGAATGCATTTGCTGGGCGTGAGCTTGATGTAGGAAAAGGATATTTGCATATAGGTGGCTTGTGTTGTGAAGACAAGGCACTGTTGGGCTTGACTTTCAGTAGTAGGGTTATTACTTCATCAATCACCATTCCTTCCCTTGCAATTGCAACTACCTCCTACTAGTCGTGGTATTTCAAGTGTGGCTTCCATGCATTGGAATATGCAAAGTGGTATTCATTTTCTATGGATTGTGATGCAAGTCTAAATATTTATGTACTACTAGTATCTTCGAATTGTGACATTTTGTGTTGAAATTTGTATCATTTGGTTGCATGGAAAAGAAGTTAGAACTGGAAAATTGTAATGCTTGAAGTTATTTACATGTTACATTTAATGGATGCATTTTGCAATCTCTATAATCACTAAAATTAGCTAGTTTCAGAGACCAACCATCTGTTTGAAAAAATGCCCCATATGTCAAACTAAAATAATTTGAGCAAAAATCGCAAGTCCAAATCCAGATCGAGGTGGGACATTATAGTGGTATTAGAGCCCAAGTTCCTACCATCCTGTTGGGTGATCCCATTTAAAAAAATTCAGAATATGACAATGGGTTTCAACAAGGTTGAAGATTGGGTTAAGGAGAAATATGAACAAGAAGGTAGCCAACTATTTCAGGAGTACCAAAGCATGCTTGATGGTTTTGAAACACAGGTATCCTTTAATGATTTCCTGAATCTAGTTTTAACCTTGAGACCTGGGAAGATAGGTTTGGTGAAGTACATTAGAAGAATGTTTGAAGAAAAATCAAAAGAAGGGTTAGAGCAGGAAGACGAAGCTCTTGTAAGTGACTTGCAGCCTATAGGTGATCTCGGGGAAGATAAAAATCAGTCAACGTACATTGAATATTGGACTCTAAATTTTAAAGAAAACAAAGTTGCAAGTTCACTTCATCCCTATGAGGACAAGGACGTAGGAGAGTCACCTATTGAAGCTATAGGTGAAGAGAACATGAAGAGTGAAGGAGATACTGTCATGGAGATTGATACGCCAACCATGTGGGATCAGCTACAAGAAGGTATGAATCAGCTTGATACTCCTCTATTTGAGTCTAGCATTGCTTCATCACCCTTACTTCCTCTTGGTGAGGAGTCAGATTGTGGGTTGGGTTTCCTGGAGGCAGATGTTTCTCATACCAATGCTAGCAATTCAAAAAATTCAATATGTAGTGAACAATTGGTTTTGGATGAGACCTAACCGACATTGTAGGATATGGAGAGTGATTTATTCATAGAGCAGCTAATCATGAGGAGTACAATGACCACATTTTTCTGAAGTAGAGCAATCAGCCTTATAGCACTTGGGATCCGGGTGTGATGGTCCCTACATATGATGTGGATCTGCTTGGGATGGATCTACTTATGACCATACTGCAGTTCCTACTTCATCTACACAATTGAGCATGAGGGACAACATTGAGGGCATTGACAGTATGGTTATGAACATTAATAACAAATCTGATTTCATATTGCATGATGCTGATTACAAATCAAAAAATTTGAATGGGGTTGACAGGTCTTAGGAGTCCTATCATTTGCCAAGACAACTAAAGGTGAATGAAAACCAGATTATTGCAGCCATTAGACACTTTGATGACATCCTTACATTGATGGAAAAATGTTGTTGGAGGTCTTCAAGAGTACATATGGACCCTAATGGAGAACTTTCCCTTTTAGATTCGCAGGCGCTTAGAGAAGCATTAGTGGTAATGAAGTCAAATTATCTACAACTACGCTCCAATAGAGAACACCTTCTCATGCTTGGTGAGATCTACTTTGATTCGCTAAAGGGGAAAGAAGGGGAAGTGGATAAGCTTACTGATGAGCTTATGGTTACCAAGGATTCCTTGAAGAGAACTCAAAAGGCCCTTCAAGATTCAGAGATTTAGATTGACGAGCTTTGTGAGGAATTGAGCTTGACTCAATCATCATCATCCACAATAGAAAATCAGTTTACTATGGCTTCCATAACACCTGCGGATGAGTGGTACTCATGGTTTGAGGGGAAAACCCCTTATGGCAATCAAGCATGAGGAGGTTTTAGATTTGTATAAGTTTGAGGACATGAATGATTCTGAAATTTCTGAGTATTCACACAACTTGCATCATGGAGATCATGAGTCACCTTTGTGGGAGAGCCAATTGAGTGCTCCAGACACAGATATGACAAAGGTAGTGTTACATACACCTTGTGGACCAACCAACAGTGAGGTGCATGCATCCACAAGTGATAGGGGCACAAGTCTCTACATTGGTGAAGTGGAGATAGCTATTGGTGAGTCTTGTGAAGAAGAGGCGGATTCTTGTGAGACTAGCATGTTGAATCATCATGTTGTTCCATCTTATTTACATGAGGATTTTAGGGCTTCATCTTGTGGGATCATGTCTCCTACATTTGCTAGAAAATCAGGAAAGGTTTTGGTTGAGGCTGATTGTAGACATGAACCTTGTGAGTCATAGGCAATTAAGGAACAACTGAAAGTCACCAAGGATAAGATGGTCGAAACCTTAACCTGCTTTGACAACATGCACAATTTTGTTGAGTACCTCCTATGGTCAGCCCAATTGGAAGAGAGGTAAAAAGGGATAATAGTTGGAACCTTTGTATCAAGTCTGCAAACTATCAAGCATGCCCTAGAGGGAATGAAATCATAATACCTCCATTTGCTCTCAGATAGGTCTTATCCATCAAGTTTGTAGAGGGGACTTATAAAGCCAATACCAAATCTACCCTTCATGATCGAAGAAGTGAGCCACCTCCTGATTCATGCAATGGGAAGGATGAGGCGTGGAATCCTAGTGACTATGTAGGTCTTCCTTTGGAACATGCGAGTGAATGTCACCTTGACTGCATTGTAAGGAGTACTCATCACTTCTCTTTCAGCCCACACACGATTGATTTGATGATGCATAAATGTGGGTTGGCTTAGGGATTATATAATCCATTTTGGGATGATGTGTTTCCATCTTTAGAAGATGGAACCAAAACATGCGGGTCTCCTACTCTATTTCCTTTAGATGGTTGTAGCCAAGTACAGGAATCAGAGACTCATCATGTAGATGAGTCCTTGGCAGAGTTTGTAGCTTCCTTACTTCAGGGATTTCCAATGGAGCCACTTACTCTTGTGTGGCGTACACTTGGGGGAACAAGGATTCAGGGGAGTTTTGATCTTAGTGGGCATGATGGCATTGGTGTTCCAACCCGTAGTGTTTTAGTTATACCCCATAAGTTGATAGGAGATGGCTGTCCTACTTCATGGAACATAGACTCCTTTCATAACTTTTGGAGGACAACAGTTGTACATGGATTTGGAGGAGAGTTGCATCATCTCCTCATCATTGGAAAGTAGCATAGGGTTGATACTTTGTCAACCTATGACCTTGGTGGTATTATGTGCATCCCCATAGGTCAAACTTTCAGTCTTGAGGCTGTTGATCTATTCCATATCAGTAACCTAGAGGGGGTTGTTATACCTTTCCTTGAACCTATGTAGGGTATTCGACACATCCACAAGGGATCTGCTAAAGTTGGGGAGTGGTTTTGTGATACTGGGACTTTGAGATACCTCCATCTTCTCATGTTTGGCGGATGTGAGGATGTGGTGGTTTGGGATCCAGGTGGTGACTTGCTTAGAACTTCTTTTTGTTTGGGTCCTAAGAAGTTGCTTCACAACTCCCAGTGCAGTGATGATGGTTTTATCAAAGTGGCGCAGTGGAAATCTATGGGTGTTGGAAATGGTGGATTTCTAGTTTGGTTGTGGGATCCAAGGATCCCAATGTTTGGTAGATTGCTTTACATTGGGGTAGAGGTTGCCAAAAATGTTGAGATTGATTTTATCTTTATTTGGTTGATGCAAAGGACATACAGTAGGGCATTCTATAAGTTTATCTGGGATCTCGATATTCAACCAACAGGCCAGGGTGTTCAAGTGTGGATTGCTTGGGGACAAGCAATCTTGGGCAGGGCGAACTGTAATGTCCCCTTTTCCTAGGAAGTTATCAGTTGCACAAATTAGTCCATCACTTGATCCCATGGACTAATAGGGTGGTTAGGGGGCCCTCTAAGGGTGTTTGTGGACTTGTTCAATCAACCATTTGGGCTCAAATGGTGTTTCCCAGCTCAATGTTTAGGGTTGTTGTTGTGTACCTTCTGGAGCTTGATTTGGACACTTTGTCCATACTATTTTTAGTAAGTCATAGGGGGTCAACGTCTTGGTTAGTTGGCAATATTTCCATATCAATAAAGTTGGAAAAATTCTCACCATGAAGTTATCCTAGCATTTCTCATGGTCATGGGTATTAAATTTGTTAATGATATAGCAGCTTCGGGTTCATCCTTCCAGCCAAGTGAAGACATAAATCATATAGCCTATTGGCTATTTATTTATATGGATAGCTAGTGGGTTGCTTAGTGGGCAGCTCATCTTAGTTTATTAGCTAGTGGATAGCTAGTGGGCTGCTTAGTGGGCAGCTCATCTTTAGTTTATTAGCTAGTGGATAGCTAGTGGGCTGCTTAGTGGGCAACTCATCTCTAGTTTATTAGCTAGTGGATAGCTAGTGGGTTGCTTAGTGGTCAGCTCATCTTTAGTTTATTAGTTAGTGGATAGTTAGTGGTGGTAGTGGGTCTTGTAGATAGTGGCTACAGTATTTCTACCTTCTATATATTGTAATGCTTTCCTTTGATAATGGCAATCAGCCAATTCTTTTCTGAACACAGATTGTGAAGTCATCAAGAGCAGATTTGAGTTGCAAGGAAGTGCAGATTATTTGTCTATCATTGCATCTTGTGTAGGTGCTGATTATTGGCCTTGAGATTGGCCTCATTGTAAAGACTTGTTGCCATTATTTTATATAAGAGAAGATCTTTGTTGCTGGGTTTTTCTCCCTCAAGTGGAGGGTTTTCCCAAGGTATCTGCTGTGTTATTGTGTCTAATTTGAATTTATTTCTGTACATACAATCTGATCATGAAAATTTAACAAAATTTAAATAATGTTAATAATAAAGTTCAATTAAATATTTAACTTATTGCGTTATTTGTATATTTTAATGACATGATAAAAAGGAAATATAAGGAGTTTTAAAAGATTATTTTATAATATAAAGTTGGACTCCAACTTAGGGAGATATAACGAGGGAAATAAATTAAATAAAATAATTTAATGTGCCAACTTGGGTGTGGGGAATTGGAGGGAAATATAAAATCCCTCTTGTGAGCTCATTTGCACATTCATGTTTTGGAAAAATTGTTAAGGGTTTGTAGGTGGGACTAGAAATTCTGAAAGTTTTGGCTTCATTGAGGACAAAAACCCTCCTGAGGAATAGTATGCTACATGAGTGAAAGATCTCCCAAGGCCACTTGTTGATAACTCCATTCAAGGGTTATGTATTGCACTTAAAGTTTACAATAAGACTTCAATACTCAAGGTTTGAATGATTTATTAGGTGAATGCAGATATCATTGATTATCATTTCAGAGTAATAGGATTCTAGAGGTTTGTAAAGGATTTCTAGAGTTTCTTACTTGTATGAAGTTGTCAGGAGACATGGACGCTAGGTTTGCTAATTGATCATTGATTGCAAAACATTCCAAAGATTGGGGAGACTAGCATATAATAATATTATTCATTTGCTGGTTGTTACAGCAGAAATATTTTAGAGGGCCTTCACTAGTGCTGGACGTGTGGACTGAGAGAGTTATTATTTCTGAAAAAAAGGTTCCTACAGCTTGCAATACCTTTCATATTTCCAACCATGGGTCTTGTGGAGGGTGTGTATGTATTTCTTGGGCGTGAGCTTGATGTGGGACGAGGATATTTGCATACAGGAAGCTTGTGTTGTGAAGAAAAGGTGCTATTGGGCATGACTTTCAGCAGTAGGGTTATTGCTTCATCAATCGCCATTCCTTCCCTTGTAGCTGCGATTACCTCCTATTGGTCATGGTATTTCAAGTGTGGCTGTCATGCATTGGAATATGCAAAGTGGTATTTATTTTCCATGGACTGTGATGCAAGTCTAAATATTTATGTACTGTTGTTATCTTTGAACTCTGACATTTTGTGTTGAAATTTGTATCATTCGGTTGGATGTAAAAGGAGTTAGAACTGGAAAATTGTAATGCTTGAAGTTATTTACATTTTACATTTAATGGATGTATTTTGAAATCTCTATAATCATTGAAAGTAGCTAGTTTTAGAGACCAACCATCTGTTTGACAAAATGTCCCATATGTCAAACTGAAATAATCTAAGCAAAAATTGCAAGTCCAAATCCAGATTAGGGTGGGACATTACAGATTCACCATATCAAACACTTGCCCATGTTATATGTCCCCTTGATTATATCACGCCACATCTCACATGTGGATTTCATGATTGTGAGAACCTTTGTTGAGGGC
>VDFB02376979.1:0-44301 GCA_007258455.2 Sequoia sempervirens | reverse complement strand
CTTATAGAAAATTACCTAGATCCCCTTTCACATCATGCAAACTTTTTTCCCCAAAAAGTTCCCCAAAAATTAGAAACAAGTCCCTAAATAGACCCATTTTGGTTTGGAACCAAAAACAACCTTCGAGATAAGATTTTTGACGGTTTGGCGCCAAAATTACAATTTGAAATTCAAGTTTAAATTCATAGTTGAAAATTAGCACATTTCTAAAATATGCACCAACTTCCGGCAGCCATAACTTTTAATCCGACCGTCGGATCTTCAATGATAATACCTTTTCGGAAAGCTCTCGAAAAGATGATTTTTTGCAAAGTAGGCCTTTGGTGGACTACTTTGGCGTTTCCACAAATTTTCAGGCCCATCCGGGATCGTTTGGTGCCTCAAACTGAGCTCAGAAGGTTTTTCAGGGCAAAAAGCAGAAATTGGAACTTGAATAACTTTCAAGTCATGAATGATCTTGACCTGATTCTTTCACCAAACTGTGTATTTTTCCATCCCGAACCTTCCCATAAATTTCTGTCTTCCCATGACTTCAAATGCAAACCTGCTAAAAATAGCAGTTGAGCAGAAAAAGCAGAAAACTGTTCTGAAAGTTGGAAACTCTTATTCGACGAAAAGGGTATCCAGAAATACAAAAACATCTACAAAAAGAAAACAACAGGAACAAAAATGGAAATCATCTTTTGGGTGATGCAAGATTGCCCTCACACCATTGGATGCTCCTGCATCATAAATGTACTATGGGCTAGGATGCTTGATTCTTTTCAATTTCAGCTTGTCTACCATCTCTTCGGATACAATATTATTGGTGCTACCACTATCCACAATGACTTTGCAACATTTCCCACTCACTTTAGACCTTGTTCAGAATAAATTACTTCTCTGGATGGGCTCTTGATTCTCTGTTTGTGGCTCTAGAAATTATTTCTTCATCACAAAACATTCTCTTGGCTTCCAAGACTTTTTTTTCAAATACTTTTCTACACTCTCTTTGCAACTGCTTCACTCTCTACCCCAAGTCTTGGTGCAGACTACCTCACATTGGTGCTTCTACCTGCACACTCAAGAACAACTAGCTCTGATACCACTAATGTAGTAAGATCCAACTCTCAATCACAAACCCCAATAATATGAAAATGTAACTCAAATTTTTTTAAATTAACACAAAAAATCTGCAAATAAGATCTCATGTTTGGCATTCAAACTCTCCAAAATTTGTATAAGAACAAAGTAAATCAAAAATTACAATTATTTTCAGCCATGTGGGCTGATGAAATACATTTTAAAACTGATATAAAACTTAATTATAGTGGAAAATTCAACCACAAAATGGTCTCCTTCAATCCAACTTCTTTTACTAAATTCTAGCTCCTACAACTTGCAACCAACAATCTCAAATTTAAATAAAATTTGCATATTGAATTATATCAGTATGAAAAAGACAATGGAGCTGCACCAAGCCCTACCAAAACTTCTGGAAATCACTACAAAATGATTTAAAACAACAATCTGAAACCTTGCAACAAAAGGTTTCTCCATCACCTGCAACAACAATTTCTCAATACAACCTCAACTCAAATATGCACCAACTAGTGATGTTCTTGGCTCTACAACAAGCCTCAAATATGCAACAACATCATTAAAACCCCTCCCTATAGGTATACCACACCTCCCTATGTCTTCCTCTTCAATCTGGAGAAAGAGAGCTCAAAATGAAATGATTTTTCCTTTTATTCAATCCATCTTGTTCATGAAATAAAATTTGAGTGCATTTGGATGAATTTCTTCACATTCCAAAACCCACTCCAAAAAATTTCAATGCCTACCTCATAAAATTCTCCAACTATATTAAATTTCATTAATAAAATATAATAAAATATTCTTTCCAAACTCCAAGACTTGTTGTGAAGGAATGACAATGCTTTTATTGCATTCTTACTTTCTTGAATAAAGAAAAAATAGATTTTTCTAATCTTAGTGTCCACTTCCAAGATCCCTATTTTTTAGGAGTTAAGGAATTTAAAATTTGGAGTTACAAATTAAATTCATGGTCTCCAAGAAACCCACATCTACTTTTCTTTTTTAGGATTTTTTCTTACAAGGCTAATTCTCCATTATCTCCACTCATCTTACCTTCTCCAAATTTACTCCAAATTTGAAATTTGGATTTTCAAGATGGCATAACATCAAAATGCTCAACAAAATATGAATATCATGAGGAAAAATATGAAATCCAAAGCACACCAAAAATTAAAATTAAAATCAAACCCCTTTTGTTGGCATAGGATAGTCACCATGCCATGGATGCTCCTACATCATTGTCTATCATATAAACAAATTTTAGCATCTAGAGCCTTATTTTATTGACCCTAATACTCACTAGTCCATTCCTGCAACTAAATCTAGAATATCCATGAGGTCGTGTATACATCCACAACTAAGTGCACATTTTTGGGATCAATAGTGGATGGTATTTTACAATCCACCAAATGCTGATTTGGAGGTCCCATTATATTTTTTGAGGAAATTATATATAAAGCATTTTTTGAGGGAAAATCCCAATTATTTGATTTTAAATGCCAAAAACTTGAAAGTATTCCTTATTTTTTCCTCCAAAAAAGTAGCAATTGTTCACGAAATTCCTCTTCCTCCTTCAAAAAAGTAGCAATTGAACAAATTTCCTCTTCCTCCTTCAAACAAGTAGCAATTGAAAAAATTTCCTCCTCCTCCTTCAAACAAATAGAAATTAAAAAAAATTCTTCTTCCTCCTTCAAACAAGTAGCAATTGAACAAAATTTATCTTGCTCCTTCAAACAAGCAGCAATTAAACAAAAAAATTCATCCTCCTTTGAAAACAAATAGTAATTCAACAAAATTTATCTTCCTCAAAACAAGTAGCAAATAAAAAAAATTCCTCTTCCTCCTTTGAAAATAAGTAGCATTCAAAATTTCTCTTCCTCCTTCAAACAAGTAGAAATTAAATAAAATTCCTCTTCCTCTTTTGAAAACAAGTAGCAATTCAACAAAATTCCTTTGTAACAATCTCCCAATGATGCCTCCTTTCAAAATTGAAAAAAATCCCAAGTTGAAGAGCTTCTACACGACAAAAGTTGATAGAAAATAGAGAATATGTTGCAGTTGGTCATACAAAATCATCCTCAAACCTGAGTTGTACTTGTTTGACAATAAAATTTAAAAAAATTCAAAAATAACTCGAGATTTTGTTCTTATTTATAAAGAAAATGGGATCTTGTTTATAAAGAAAAAAAGATATTGTTTACTAAACGTGATCCTATTTCTTGAAATTTGAAATGTAGGCCAGGTTTTTTCTTTGTTAACAGGTTTAAGAAAAGGTTTGGGGATCCTAACCGATCCTAACCTAGGCCTTGGACCTAGTTTTACCTGCAAGTTGAAGGTCCTAGCAATGTCACAAGAAAATAGTGACTTTGGGCATGCGTTTGAAGACATTGTTTGTAGAATTTTTGATAAAATTAACCCATTATAGATGAGATTTAATGTAGATTCCAAATATGTAATTTTTTTTACAATTGGATTAATTTTTTAATTTTTCAATTAATTTATGATGAAACAGGTCCATAAACTTGAATTGTCAGGGTTTTTTAGTATTTTAATAACTTTTTATTAACATATTTTTTTACGAATGGATTGCATGAAAGTGTACTTCAGAAAATTATTTTCAATTTGAAAAAAAAACCAAAAAATGATAAGTTTAGGTTATCTTATGCATGATGTACACAACAATTTTTCAAAACACCAAATATGGCCAATAAAAAATTAATAAAAAAATATTCAATAAAAACTTACAAAAAAATATAGAAAGTGTGCTTCAATGAGTTACAAATATTTTCCAAAAAAGATTTAGAAAAATATGATTATTTATGTCAAAATATGGATGATGTACACGTGCATGGTATGGTAAAAAAATGACTTTTAAACAATGATTTTAGAAACGCCTATTGAAAATCAATTTGTATCATTTGGGAATTGAAATAAATTACATATTTGGAAACTAGACTCCATATACTACATTTTATGAACAGTGACTTTTTTCAAGATTCCATCTCTAAGTGCTTCAAATTTTAAGGTCAAATGTGTCGAATTCTGAAAATAAGGGAAAACACTTCCATTAAATGGCCAAAAAGTGGACTCAACTTCTTGCCAACACCCATATAGATGAAACAGTTTGTACCATGTTTTTTATTTTAATATAATGGGCATGATATGATGGGTTCATATATGCTGATTTAGTATGGGTGTATGGTTTATGATTGAATTTTGATGCATGTTTATGATGTATCATGTGATTATGATTATGAGTTCATGATGTATGCTTTGATTATGCTTTAGTTATGAGGATATATATGTATTTATGAGATGCTTATGTATTGATTATGATACATTATGCTTTTATAATGGTGTGCATGATGGTGATGTAAAATACATATGTGATTGATAATTG
Organism: Sequoia sempervirens; assembly: GCA_007258455.2. NCBI lineage: Eukaryota > Viridiplantae > Streptophyta > Pinopsida > Cupressales > Cupressaceae > Sequoia > Sequoia sempervirens. Next base: position 39,821 of record VDFB02376979.1, on the reverse strand, counting down.
ATGGATAAATGACAGATGTATGATATACTAAATGATCTATATATGCTATTGATGATGTGCTAAAATTGATATGATGGTAATTTATGATGTTTGTATAATAGGTATAGGATATAATAATGATGATGATGTTATAAATAATGATATGATGATATGGAATGATGATTCTTTTGTTCATGGAATAACTAAAAAGAAAATGATGATAATATAATACAATTAGTAAACAATAAACTTAGTTAATCTTATCAATCTGAACACAAGAAAATAGGGTTCCACCTTTTTGAAGATGGAACAAGGGGGTTAGGACCTATTTCAATCTAGTTCATTAAAGGAAAACCTATATATACCTCAACCAAATGATTCAATTAAGGGAAGGACTACTAGGGGGTTTCCTTAGGTGTGATTAAAAAGTGGGTTCACCACTAACAAATTCTTAGAAAGAAAGAAGAGAAAGTAATATGCAAATATAACTATATGACCTACAAAATTAAACTTAAAATCAAAATGAGAGATTGAGGATAAACAAAGGAGAACCTAGAATTTTAGGGAGGTCAAAACAAGGTCTTAAAACCCTGAAAATTGTTGTTTTGAAGTGCACTAGGACTCATATGCCTAGACAATTCCAAAGTAACCTGATTTTTCACAAAGTGTCCTAGGAGTAGAATTTTGAATTGAAACTTTGTGAGCCTTTGATTATAGATTAAATAAGAACTTTCCCACTATTTTCATGTAAATAAGTTGGATATCTTGCTCTAGATCTATTTTTTTGTGAGCTTTGACAACTTCTTATGACAAGTTTTACAACTTTACAATTTTGGTACTTTTGAAGGCTTCAAATCCACTTTCTCTTCAACCTATAAACCTGCAATATTCAAAGAGAGGGAAAAAAATGTTTGTTTGTTAAGGAATAGGGGTTTTCCTTGGTCAAACCCCATTTTGGTAATAAAACCTTAATATGAAATTAAGCATGAATGAAATGAAACATAAAACATAAGATGAAACAATAGAACCTTATTTGTGAAAGGTGTAAAATTGTGGTTCTATGCTTAGAAGATAGAATAACAATCTTCTTCACTCTCTCATTCAAGGAAAACCCTAGAGATCTCAATCTAAGGTATGCAAAGGAGAAATAGATCTTGCAATAGGGTTTTCCTAGTGTCTGATTAGAAACTAAAGAGGGGTTCACCACCAAGGTAGGGCTTGGAAAGAAAAATGACATACAAGACTTAATGACTAAACCTAATGATACAAAAGGTTTAAATAAATGACCTAGAAAAGAGTATAAATTTGAATATAAAACTAGGAAAACATGAAAGTGCACCTAGAAACCTAAAAGAACCTCAAATTCACTCTGAGATGCTAAAAATGCTACTTTTAGGGAACACTAGGACTCATACGTCACTTCTGGCATACCAATCCCAGTCTAGGGTTTTTGGATTGGAATAGATTTTTAGTAGCGTAGATTCAGGATAAATATGGAAAAATGCCTATAGTGACTTCTAGCGTATCATTGTCATCCTATTTTTTAGCAATTTGATGTCTAGATCTATGCTCCAATCCCAACTCTTCCTTCCCAAACTGATTTCTAGATCTGAATCTACAAAAGGACCTACAAAACAAAATATAGTGTTGATTTGCTTATGGGGGGCTTGCCTCGGTCAAACCCTTGGTTTGGTAATTAAATCTTGATAGAAATAATGCATCATGAATGTAAATATGAATGTAAACCCTACCCTTAAGTGTGTTTGAGATTAGGAAACTATAAATACAATGCAACCCTATTCTAATGTGCTAGAATGAGATACATGTTTGAAGCATGAGGATGAATGACTCACTTTGGGATAACTCTAATCACCCTAATAATCCATAATAAGACATGTACCTTCTTTAGGCTAGAAGTAGAGTGATAATGGAGGATGGAATCACTTAGCATCATTAGGTGTGGTTTGATGGCTAGTTGCATCTCTCCAATCTAGAATTCATCATGATTCACCATATAAAACCATAATCAACACTTGAAAATGCTAGATCTTGAATGAAAGTGAGCTTAAAAATATGTAAAAACACTATAATGCTACTTCAAGACTTCTACTTTGCTTGCTCTTGAAAACTCGAATGCTCTTGTGAAAGAATACTTGAGTGCTTGTGAATGCTTAGATCTAGAAATTTCTCTTATAGATTCTTTCTTAAATCAAAAATAACTTTATAAGCTTGCTAATATAGGCATTACACCTAATTCACCATTATTTAGATCTCAAAAGCTGACATCAACCAAAATTTTGAATTAAATACATGAATTTCTTGCTCAAACCCTAAAAAGGGGCGAAAGTGGGACTCATATGCCACTTGTGGTGTATGGGTCCAACCTAGGGGGACTCATATGCCCAAGGTGGCGTATGAGTCCCACCCTAGATTTTTAAGATGGGTTGTTAAAAATTTTAATGTTTTTGATGATTTTGTCAGGTTTTTAGTTGAAATAAACCTTGAGATCTAAAATAAAGGGTCTTCAAGGCCTGCTAATGATGATTTAAGAGGGTATTTAATGCAAGAGTACTAAAATAGGTCCAAATTAGGTAATAAATTGCACTATCTCCAAGAAGGGAGTACAATTTCTATTGCCATAGTTCAAAACCTTGTAGATCTTCAAACAAGCATGAATTGGCCTCAATTGATGTAGATCTTGATCATGATTCTTGATGAAAGATAATTCCTTTGAATACTTGAATTGATCTTGAACAATACATCACAACATTATCTCAAAACCACATGCATGATGCACTAAATATTTGACATGATGATGAAAGGTACAAAATTGTCACTCTATAGTTTAGGACATAAAACAAAAAGTTTTCTTCACTTCTCATTCAAGGAAACCCTAGAGATCTCAATCCAAGCATGGAATGGGGGAAAAAGATCTACAATAGGGATGTCCTAGGTAGGGTGTTATTAAGGACTAAAAAGGGGTTCACCACCAAGCTAGGGCTTGGAAAGACAAGTTACATGCAAGACCTAATGCCAAAACCTAATGATATGCAAAGCTTCATTAAATGACTTGGAAATGAAAGCAAATCATAAGAGTAAACTGAGAAATCAGAGAGGTGCACTTAGAAACCTATAGTAGCTTAGAATGAATTCTGAAATGTTGAAAATACTAATTCAATGCATACTAGGACTCATACACTAGGTTGGGTGATTTAGTCCCAGATTAGGGTTTTTGGGAAAGAATATAAATTTGGCAAAGACAATTCTAGAACACATGAAAACTAGAAACAACCCTATACAAGGACTCATACGCTAGAAGTGGTGTATCGATCTCGCTCAACTTTTTTGGAAATTTAAAGTCTAAATCTACTATTCAACCCACTAGTACAAAAAACAACAATATATGACTAAATAAACTACTAAAAGTTGCATATAAATGACTAATTTTAGTCACATGACCATTAGTAGTTTATTGCCGGTCATTTATAACATGACCAAATTTATGACTAAACTATTTTAGTCATTTATCTAGTCATTGATTTAGTCATTGATTTGGTCATTGATTTAGTCATTTATTTAGTCATTAATTTAGTCATTGATTGTTGTTAACTGGTCATTTATTTAGTCATGTTAGTGATTTATTTAGTCATATGTTTAGTCATTAATTTAGTCATATATTTAGTCATTAATTTAGTCATTGATTGTTGTTAATTGGTCATTTATTTAGTTATGGTACAGTCATTTATTTAGTCATAGTAGGCATTTTATTTAGTCATGGTAGTCATTTATTTAGTCATGGTAGTCATTATAGTCATTTATTTAGTAATGGTTTAGTCATTTTTTTAGTCATGTTAATCATTTATTTAGTCATTTATGAACTAATGCTTTCAGATGTGTATGTAAACTCTTATGTTTAGAATATGTTGTTACAATAACTAGTCTATGAAATTGCAAACCGAGAGAAAATTATGTTGTAAGATATAAAACTTTAAAGCTCTTATGTTATTAAAACTTCAACAAATTTGGGATTGAAACAACATTGGAAAAAAATTCTCTATATATTCAAACTATATATAAAATATGTTACAAAGAACTCCATATATAAAGTTTTGAATACAAAATCTTTTGCAATATGCAAACTACTGATTTATTATAGTTTTAAAATTGAAAAAAATTAAAACTAAATGGTGTGAATGCATGTATTCAGTGATGCCACTATTGCACATGAGATGGGCAGTAAATGCATCTAGTAAGGTACTAGTTTTACATTTTCTCCTTGCTATGTACCTGTCCACAATCAAAAACTAAACATATTACTAGGTAGCATAAATAATGAATATCTTAAAAGAAAATACCCATAAGCATTAGAGTGAGTCTAATAAATAAAAATGCATTTGCAAAAGAATTAATATTAGAGTAATATCTTAAATATTACTAGCTTATCAAAGCAATATCTCCTTGCTCTATATTGTCCATAAACATATTACTAAATAGTAGTAAACAATGAATATCTTAAATGCAGATACCCATAAGCACTAGAGTAAGTCTAATAAATAAAAATGCATAGAATTAATGATATTGCAAAAGAAATGCATTTGCAAAAGAATAATATCAAAGTAATATCTTAAATATATTACTAGCTTATTAGAGTAAGTCTAATAAATAAAAAATGCATAGAATTAGTGATATTGCAAAAGAAATAATCTCTACTTTTTCTATTTTGGATTCAATTATTGTATTATTCTTTAAATCAAATCACCACGATATCTAGAAAACTTAAATTTCATTCTAAAATTAAATTAAATTCTAATTTCTAATTTAACAATTACTAATTTAGATATAAAAGCAACCTTTCTTTTTTGAAAAAGAAAAACTAAAAAAGAGAGGTTGCTTCAAAAAACTAAGCTAGTAATAAAATTATTTAAGAAAAACTAAAAAAATTATTAAAATGTCCCCTATAACCAGGCCTGGAATTTGATGGTCTATTTGACCGTTTTTTCAATTTTAGACCATATATTACAGCTATAAAATTTATTAAACTGTATAGTTTGACTTGCAATATTTTTATTAAATCGTAAAAAATTATTATAAGAAAAATATAATATAGTTTTTTAATTTATAATATATATCATTTTATAACTTTTATTATAAAAAGATAAATTAGTTTAGAATAGAATATAACTTTTTTGAATACTTTCTAATATGAATTTAGAAACTTTGACATTTTTATAATAGTTATCATTTTTTTATATTAATATATGTGATTTATAATATTATTATAAAAATATATATTAATTTAGAATCTTTTCAAAATAGAATATAATTATTTTAACTTTTAGAATATATTTAACAAGATGTTTTTTAATATGAACTTAGAAAATTTTGTTAATTGTTAATTATAATCGTAGATTTTTATATTTATTACTAATAATTATCATTGTTTTCCAATTTTTAAAGATATTGCATTTATAAAAGATTTTATATAAAAATTCATAAATTAAACAATTTTTTGATAGGCATTTAAATGACCAAACTATCATAAAATTTTCATATGAGAGATAGGGGTGACTGTCAAATTCCAGGCCTGTTGATAACTAAAATTTTATTATAATAAAATTATTTAAGAAAAACTAGAAACTTCAAAAAAACTTAAATGTATATTACGAAAGTTTCCACATGGAGCCATCATTTGCACAATATTTACAAAGCAAGTCTTTAAGGTTTTTTTTCTTAAAAACAGAGAAAATGTTCAAAAGAAAAAGAAAGATTTTCCCCCTAATCTTAATAGTGATGGGGTTATTATCTCTTTGGAAAAGAAGTTAGTTTTTTTCTTCTTAAAAACACAAAAAATGTTCAAAAGAAAAAGAAAGTTAGATTTTCCCCCTAATCTTAATAGTGATGGGGTTATTACCTCTTTGGAAAAGAAGTTGTCAATATTTAAATCCAACCTGGGATTAAAGCTGGTAGTTTCATTGATCAAAACTATTATCATGTAATACAAGCCAAAATTAGAAAAATGTTTTACAAAAGATCAAATTCTATGAAAATGCCAAAAGTTGTGATATTAAGTAGAAAAAAGCTGAAACAAAGCCCTCTATTAAAATCAAGATTTCCAATAAATATAATAATTCTCAGTTATGAAGGTGCTCTCTGGGATATTTTCGTAGAGAGGATGTACAAAAATTAGAGGCTTATTTAAAGAAGCATTCAAAGGAATTTAGACACACTCTGGCTGCTCCTATCTAATTTGTCATTCATCCCATTCACAATCAGACACTTTACTTGGATGAAGAGCATAAAAGAAAATTAAAGAAATAATTTCAAGGCATGCCATTTATATATGAACAGTATATTTTTGGTTCATAGTGGAGTATTTTCTCTTTATAATATGTAAATTTTTGGAGTTTCCTTTGTGGAAATGTCAAGTATATAAAAGTTTGTTTTATTGAGTATTAGGTCTCTACCACATAGCCATGAGGAAGAGAAAATGAATAGAAAGAAAAATACCCAAAATGATATGAAGGCCGCGGTCATTAGAACACATAAAACCCTCAAAATAATGAAAATAGTAAGTTGAGAGTGCAATTTTTTACATTTTTTGTAGAAAGAAAGTAACCCATCAAGATTTGCGGAGGGAGATACAAGGGTTTTTATCATATGGCCTCTCCTGAGCTCGAATTGAACCTATTCTCAAAGATACTCCAATGGTAGTCAAACAAAGAGGAGAGATATCAACAAATGGTAAGCAAAGGAAATACAACAGAAAAATACTCAGTCGTGGCCAAGTGATCTCGATAAAATGCTTCAAAATGGAGAATACTTTTCAGTTTCAAAACAAAAGACTTACCTTGTAGGATTTTTTCAAGAAAATCATCAGAAATAGTAGAATGAGTTACCATTCAACTCTCAAACCCTATCGAGGCATGGCGGTGCTCAATTTCTTCTCCAAAAGTAAAAGTGAAAAATGGAATGAGATTAGGGCTCAATTTCTTTTTGATTTAGGGTTTTTTTATTACCCTAGGCCGAATGGTTGATTTTTCACATTGTATTAAAGAAAATAGGTACCTTGTTGTGATTTTTATTAGAAAAATCAAATACCATCTCCCACTTTCCTTGCTTCTTTACTTCATTTGATTTTTATTTCAAAATTAAATCTCTTGCTTTTAAATATATTATAATATTAGTATTTAATATTATATTATTATATAATATTATATTTAATATAAGATTATATAATATATATTATATATATTATATTATATTACAATACAATCCACTCCTGCAATTCAATTTTTTTTTAATTAACCACTATAATATCATATTGTCTAATTTTTATTTGTGTGACTAATTATTTAGTCATCTTTATTTGTGTTTTGAAATGAAAGATAGCCCTCAAAATGCAATTGGATTGTTTCAATCATATTTTATTAGTGAAATTGACCACAATTGCTCTTTGATACATTTGACATGCTAACACAACAAGAAAATCAATCTGGCTTCAAATCATAGTTAAAAACATCAATGATTCATTAACATAATGAGTAATAAAAGTTAAAGAATGTAAATGTTAATTTTTTTTATAAAATATGTGAAGGCCTTAAGACTGCACCAAGAGGCAATGCCTTCCACACAAATAGATATTTTTGGTGCACCAAGCAACTTAGACAGCCAAATGGCTCGCTTATTTAAAGGTCCCATGATGGGGGCTTAAGCTCTATGGATTATGATCAAATTTGAAAGAAAAAAGAATAGAGGAGTAATAGTCATTTATTTAGTCATTTTTATTTGTCTAACCATTATTTAGTTGTGATTTTACCCAATGACCAAATTAGTCACTTATGATGATCAAATTAGTCATTTATTTGCCAAATTCTACTAGTGTTAGTTATGTGACTAAAATTTTTAGTCACATAGTCATTTATTTCCCAAATTCTACTAGCGACCTCTACTCTATCTTCTCAAGCTGATTTTTGGATCTGAATTGTTGAATTATGCTTTGTAGATGCCTTTTAATGATCTTCTAAACAAGGTGACAATTTGGACAACTTTGAAACCTTGACAACTTTTCTCCAATCTTTCTCTTCAATATTTCTTCAGCCTAGATCTATAAATCACACACTAAAGAGAGGGAAAAATGTTGTTTTGTTAGCGGATAGGGGTTTTCCTTAGTCAAACCCTATTTTGGTAATCAAACCTTGAAATTAAATCAAATGGGAAGGAGGAATGATGAATGAACAAAATGATATTTTGCAACTCACCAAACCCTAGGAATAAAATGTTGCAAACATGTATGAGATGGATCCAATGGATGTAGATTTTGACTCTTGCTTGAATTTTGAATATCTTGACTTGAATGCTTGCTTGAATCATGAAACCCTACATCACAAATGTTAACTCAAAAAAACATGATGCATGATGAATTTTACATGATGCTTGATACTTGAAAAATGCTCCAAACTGCTTGATGATCACTCTTGAATGCTCTTGAATTCTAGAATGCTTGAATTCTTATGTCACATTTTCTCATGAAAATTGCTAGGTGGAAAATGAGTGAAATAACCTTGTATTTATACTTTTTTATGCCAAATTTCCCAAAATTACAACATTACAAGTTGACATCAGATCTAGGAGAATAAAATCCTACCAAGAATTTTAATTTAATTTAGTTTTAAGCCACACAAGACTCATATGCCAGAAGTGGCATATGAATCCCATTAGACTAGGATTTGGGACACATTTTTCAATAAATGTTTATATTAATGTCAAATTAGGATCAAGCCCCCAAAACTTAGGTGGGACTCATATGACCAAGGTGACGTATGAATCCTAGATCACCAAATCTAGGCCATACAATCCAAAAACACATGAATTATGATTGGATGTTGGTTTATGTCAGGATTATCCTCAGAAAGATACATTAATTAAGGCTTTTGGATGTAAAATAAGGCCAAATAAGGCATAAAGAATCCCAATTTATTAATGAAGCCTTAGATTAGTGTGAAAGTGTAAGGGTACACTTTAGAACACCCTAAATAAGGATAATTTAGTTCATTTAGTTCACAAGGGTCCAAACAAGTGTGAAAATGTATCAAACGACATTTTTTGACACTAAATTTAGCCCCCACTTTAGTGAGAGGAGAAACTTGCTTCAAACTCACACTAAATTAGATGAGGTATGCATCAAGAAGGGTCCAAATGTACCAATTCCAGTAAGACAGGATGCCAATGATCAAGATGGTTGCACAAGCCCCCAAGATCAAGATCATATGGAAAACCAACATAGGAACAAAATAACACACATGAAAAGGATATAAGGAGAAACAACAAGGTACAAGCATGCACTACCAAAGACATAAAGAAAAGATAAAATAAAACAAAAAAGGGGTGGATCAAGCTTTTACTATTTGTTTCGCATGTTGTGGATCAAATCTAAGTTGTTTTTCCAAACATGCATGCTCACTTTAAGACAACATAACTTCAGGTTGTTTGTTGGGTGAGTATCGAAAATGGTGAGATATATACACACGTAGTTGGTATGTTCTCACATAGACAAGCAAGTGTCTATGGGTGAAATTCATGCCTAATTTCAGCTTCTCATTCAACCGAATCAAAGCTATACCTCTTCATATATTCGATAAGATGCCACACAACAATAAACTTTGAGCTTCATGAGGCAAGCAAAGCTTCGTATGCTTGGTACTCATGAAAAAACAAGATGGCACCATAGGAGAGTAAATTGTATTATGGAAGGTGGTCATATAACAAAAAATTTAAAGAGAGTGTAAGGTACGCTCAAAGGAGTCTTACTTATTTTATGTAAGGTATTAACATAGGGAACTATAGTGTCAAAAAAAGGATCCTTTGGCATTTTCACACTCGTTTGGGTCCTCCTTATGCATTTTGGCTTAATTTTTCCTTGATGGGTGAAGCCACAATAGTGGTTTACAATTGAAGTGAGGAAGGAAAACTCACAAAAAATGAATGCATGGAAAAAAACTTGATTTTATGGGTTCATACGAACCTATTGGTTTGACTGAACCAATTAGGGGTTTAGTAGAACCTATTGGTTTGACCGAACCAATTAGGGGTTCAGTAGAACCTAGGTTCGACTGAACCCTCTTAATACTGTCCCACCAAAAAGGCCATCAAAACCCCTTATAAAAGGGGGGTTCAAATGAACCCTGGTTCAAGCGAACCCCTAGTGGTTCGCTCAAACCCCTAGGGGTTCATTCGATCCCCCTTTATTCCTCATCCCCCCTGAGATAGAAAAAAAAACATGAATTTTGGCACTTCAGAGCTTGGTTTGAGAATGAAAATGGAGGAATATTCACAAACCCAACTGGAATCAGGTAGTCCTCAGAATGAGCTATCCAACAAATATAATTTTAATATGTTTTGGTTTTATTATGTATTTGATATTTTAGTTTTATTAAACATAGGTTTTTCATCAAAAATGAAGGTCTTTGTTCTGCACATGTGGAAAAATAGTAGATTATCAAAAAAAAAATTAAAAAATATGAGTGCACTAGATATTGAAGTCCTTGATCCAATAGAATTTTTTTTTTTGAATTTCGGTATATACAAAAAAAGGTATGTATTATACAGTCGCGCTATGTCCAAATTATAATTGGTTTGACTTTGAAACTTGATTAAAGAAAAAATATTCAATAAAAAACTATCTAACCAAGTGGAAGCACTAGATATCAGAGTTACAAATCTAAATTCAAAATAACTATAATTTTATCCTTCATGGAAAAAAAGTTATACGTTATACAGTGTGCATCACTTTTTAAAAATGTTGTTTTTTGAAAAAAATTAGTTTTCGTGGGAGATGGAAAAAGAAGAGGAATCTAATTCCAAAAATTTTGAAAAAAATATTTTTAGAATCTATAGACAAAATTTGATGAGACTCTAGTTTGTATCATCTTCAAATTCTTCACATTTTAGCCGCTATAGGTGCTCGAATGTGAAGATTTAGTTTAAGAAAATAATTTTAGTGTCTAGTCTAGCCAAAAATTGTAAACTTCTATTGTGGGATCACCGTGATTTAGTGTTACAATGTGGATAACACATTCAAATTAGGTCTTGGGCCTTTGTGAACTAATGGAATTTAATGATGCCTTGCAAAATTGTTGTAAAGTGTTGCAACACACTTTCACACTTTTCTAGTATCTTACAATCAATTAAACTCATTCAAGCCCTATTTCAAAGTGTTGTAAAGTGTTGTAACACACTTTCACACTTTTCTAGGCTTTTCATTAATAATTGGGCTTTCTTGTGCTTTAATTGGCCCCATTTTGCATCTATAGGCATTATTTATGTGTGTTTCTAAGAATAATCCCAACAAATATCATTTCAAACATTTAAATCTCAAAACCCACCTTAATTTCCTAAGGTGGGACTCATTCGCCATTATGAGAAAATGAGTCTCCTTAAGTGGGACCCATTCACCCAATGTAGCGAATGAGTTCCCTTTAGCTCAAAATTAAAATTTAATTTGAGGTCAGCCTATGATGTAATTTTAGGAATTATTGCATAATAGAGTATAATACAAGGTTCTTTCTCTCATTTTCATACCTAGCATTCAATTATTCATGCATATAGTTTACAAGAGCATTCAAGAGAATTATCAAGTGTCTTTCATCATGTCAAATATTGTTTGCATCATGTTGTTTTAGAGCTAACAAGTGTTGTGTAGCATTTGTAAGCATTACATTCAAGATCTATCAACATCAAGCTAAATTTCAAGTCTATATCCATTGGAGCCATTACTTACGTGTTTGAAGCATCTCATTGCAAGGGTTTGGTGAGTTGCAACATTTTCTTTTGTTCATTCATCATTTTCTTTCTATATTTCATTCTATTTCAAGGGTTTAATTACCAACAAAGGGTTTGAGCAAGGTAAACCCCTATTCACTAACCCCACAACATTTTTCCCTCTTCTTGTGTGTGATTTCTAGGGCTAGGCTACAGATTCATCAAGGAGAAAGATTGGAAAATTTGTCATCATGTTTTCAAAGCAATTCAAAGTTGTCAAAGTCCTAGGAGAAACTTTGAGAAGGTCTATAGGTTGAATTTTATAGTTTTGGACCCGAATTTGAATCAGGAACATAAGAGCAGATTGAGAGGCATAGAATCCACTTCAAAATTTCTAGAAAAACAAAAGTAGATTGATTTGTGCCAGTATTGGAAAATGAGTCCCACTATATAGGCCTAAATAAGGTGTTTTCATATCTGAGTACCCATTTGTCTAAAACCTGTTCCAACACAATTTCCCTGAAATTGGACTGATTCGCCCAGACTGGTGTATGATTCCCAGTTGGCTTCAACATCATATTTTTTAAGATTCCAGAGTTCCATCTTGCCTTCTTCAGTTTCCCAGGTGCACATTTCTAGTTTCATATTTTTTTGTTACATTTTACTTGCATTTTTAGGTCCTTTTGCATATCACACTATGTTTTCAAACATTTTCTTTTCCAAGTTTACACTTGGTGGTGAACCCATCATTTGATATCATTGAATCCCTATAACTTTCCCTTTTTCAAATTTCAATTTCCTTTGCATTGAAATCTCAAGGGTTTGTTCTTGAGTGAAGTGTTGAAAAATTGGTGTCTCTCTCCTTTTAGGTCCAAACCCTAGAAGCGAAAGAAAGCATACCACATTTATTGTCATTTCATTTTGGTGAACTTTCATATAGAGCATCATAATTTTGATTTGGAGTGCATTTACATCCTATATTTAACATTGTATTGCATTTTTCATTTGTTATTTTGTATTCTAGGGTTTTAAAATTCATATTAGTGAAAAGCTCATTAGCTTGCATTATTGCATATTAAATTCACTGAAAATCAATAAAATTCTACATTTGCATCTTAGATTTGCATTAGAAAACATAAAAAACATAAAATCCAATTTAAAATTTCTAAAAAAATTCAAAAAATTAGTACCTGGACTCATTCACCACTTAGGGTGAATCAATCCCTTTGCATATTTTTCACTACACTTTCTATCATTTACAGTTTAGTTTCTGAGTTTTTTTTTGTTTTTTCTACATTTCAGTTTTACTTTCCAAAATTTTAGTTTCAAGCAATTCGTTCTTGTTAGCTTACATTGCATTTTCATTCACCCCACATTTAGTAGCCTTTTCATGAGTTTTTGGTTTCCTATTGTTAATACATTAGTGAGAAGAAGTTTGAAGCTCGTGTCATCCCATGATAACACAATAATTGTGGATCTTGGGTTATCTAGAGCTTCCACTCCTAGTATTGACACTAGTACACTAGGCATGGATAACACCCCTAACAACTATTTTCCTTCAAGTAGCATGCAAGTTGAAAAAAGGAATGATAATATCCCACAAGAGAAGATAATTCAAATTCATGAGGAATTAGTAAACCTACAACATCAAGTAAGCCTTGAAAACATTCCAACCACTGTCATTCCTACCATAGAAAATATCCACCACATGCTTGAAAGTGAAGATGGTCTTGACCTTGTGAAAAACATAGTTGAGATATTTGGAAAAAATATTCATTCAACCCCTAGTCAAAACAACCATGCAACAAGTTAGGAATGCTATTCCATCCTTGGGTATTCCTACTAGCATCCCTAGTTCCTATGTGGCATTGCACGCTAGATATTCTACCACATTACCACCTATAAGCATTCCATTCACTTTCCCTACCAATACATACACTCCATCACCACTTTCATTTCCATCTCATACCACAAGTAATAACCCTCTCATAACACAACTTTTCCAAACTATTTCATCCATGCAAAAGAAAATCTCCACCATAAACGAAAACCAAAATGACCCACCCACATATTATGTCAAAAGTAGTCCATTATCTTTGGAGATATTGCAAACATTGATGCCGCAAAGAGTAGAGGTTCCTATATTTGAGAAATATAGAGGGAAGGGAGATCCTTCTAACCATGTTAATTCCTACACTCCCTTATGTAGTGACTTTTTCCTTGATGATGAACTGTTGGCAAAACTCTTTACTAGGTCCTTAAAAGATAATATCTTGGAATGGTTTTCTTCTTTTTTGAAAAATTAAATTCATTCATTTAGTTAAAATTTTGATGCATTTGTAATCCATTTCCAAGTGCATATGACTCCCACGATGACCTTGTCTGATTTGATGAGATGCAAAAAAAAGAAGAAAAGATAATGGATTTTATCTTACACTATCAATCGCTTCATTCTTAAATCAATGTCAAGGTCCCCGACCCACACCTTCAAAAGATGTTTATAGAAAAATTGAAAAATAAGATCCAAGAGAAGCTTAAAATGATGAAATTCCCATCCTTCATGCACCTATGCACTGCCCTCCACAATTACCAAAATTCAGTTAGTAGTCGGGATATAAAATTCACTTCTACTTGAATTGAAAGATTTGATCCCACAAACCAAAACAATTCCCAACCTTTTAGAAAATATAATAAAGGGTTCCTTCAATTCAACCCCCCTCAACAACAACCTCAAAACATCAACAACCAAGTAGTTATTGTCAAAAATACAGCGCCCTTTAGTTATGGTGACCCAAAAAGGAAATTCACTCCCTTACCCAATACCCTTCATAACACAATGTCCCAAATTTTACAACAACAAATGATTACCTTACCACCTATCAAAACACTCAAAACTAATAAGCCTTTACCCCCAAGCTTCAAATAAAATTCTTATTGCCACTATCATTGAAAAAATGGACATGACACAGAACATTGCAAGTGTCTCAAACATCTTGTGCAAGACCTCATTGATTCTAGTTGTCTATCCATTATAGGTGTTAGCAATCAAGGCAATAAGTTTGTTGCCCCTCCAAACCAAAACTTGTAAATTTTCACAAATCCAATTCCCAAACACAATATTTCATTTGTCAAATCCAGTGAAACTACAAAGAATGATGTGATGAATTTTGATATAGATGATGAAAACAATGTTGTTCTAAACAATACTATCAATGGCAATCCTATAGATGAAATAATAGGGGTGATAGACTTCATTCCTCATAAGGGCTGACCTAAGAGTCCTATTGAAATTGCTTTCTCTTCTAAGAATATAATTAAACATTTTCCCGATGGTCCTCTCTATTAGAAACACAAGGGAAGACAACTAAGAAGGGGGGTGAATCAGTTGTCACATAAATTCAAAACTTATTAAAATTATTAACCTTATTCTCAGATCTGATTAATAACAATGAAAGCATAAATCATCAAAAAATTAAAAACACACATAACACCAATATTTTTTACGTGGAAACCCTATTATGGGAATGTAGCATAGATTTTTGGCACCCACTTGCTTTCTATAATTTCTAGGGTTTTTCACCTAGAAGGAGAAAGATGGGCTGAAAATTCTTATGTTACATTCAAATTCAATGCAATATGGATAGAATAAGGATGAAATATTCCTAGATATAATGCTTGAATGCAAGAAAGGAATGATATTGATTGACTAATGAGTAGAAACTAAAGGAAAACAACTTTTTTGAAAACACATTGTGTAATACAAAATGAATGGAAAACTACAATAGAAATGAATCAAATTGAAAGTGTGCACCTGAGATATGGATGACTAGAAATGACTTCTAGAATTTTTTTGATGCTGAAATTTAGGCCTAGAGGGACTCATTTTCCATTCTGGGTGAATCAATCCCAATTCTACCAAACTGTATCGGAACCTATTTCTGACAAAAGGATACTCAAAAAATGTAAAAATCCAAAAAATGACCTTGGGGTGGGACTCATTCACCACCCATGGAGAATGAGTCCACTTTTGAATTTCTAGATTTTCAAAGGTGGATTCCAAAGCTTCCAATCTACACTTTTATACCCTATACATGTCCATTTCCAAAACTCTAATTTATGGGTTTGAAAATGAGTTTTGGGTGATATTTTGACTTGTTGAATGAGAAGAAGACTTGAGAAACCTTGCAACTTTATCTTCAATGATTTCCAAGCTTCTAAGAGTCCTAGATTTGCAAACACACAAGGCAAGAGAGAGAAATTTTGAATGTTAGGGCGTGGGGGTTTTCCTTGGTTAAACCTCATTTAGGTAATTAAACCAAAATGATGAAAGAATGGAATGAAACATGCAATAATGGAATATATTACCTTTCCATGATGATAGATCTTGAAATTTTGTAGCACAACATGGAGGTTCAACCCTTGAATGTCTTTAGGAGCTTTCTTGATGTCTTGCATTGATAAAACCCTAAGTTTCTTGACTTGAGATGGAAGATTGGTGGATAAATATGTGAATTAAGTTAATTGAAGTAAAAATTAGTTTAGATACATTCCTTTATAAGCAATTCACCTTATTTTCCTATTAATTTGATTCCTAAGGCCGACATGGAGAAAAATTAAACTTAAAACCTAATTTTTCCTGCTCAAAACCCCAAAAAATGGCTCAAATAGGTCCCACCTAGATGGTACTAATTTTCCAGTAATGGTGAATGGGTCCCACATGGGCCATTTTTGCTAGCTAGAATGTTGAGAAGTAATAAAATTAGGCTTATATGATGACTATGTTAGTTATTTGATCAAATTATGCCTCAAGATGCACAATATGGGTTAATAGGTGCCTATTAGTGATTATGTAAATATTAAATAGGGCTTGGAACACAAAATTCAATGTGAAAGAGTAATTAAATACACTTTACAACACTAAAATGAGGTCCACATAGCCTAGAAAGGCACAAGAACCAATGTGAATGTGCAAGACACATTGCAACACTAATTTGTCATTAAATTTAATTCAAGAACCTTCTACATTGATGTAATAATGTTATTAAACACATTTTATAATGTTAAATTAAGGATAAATAGGTTAATTAAGTCTAGAAAAGTGTGAAAGTCCTTTACAAGACTTTACAACACCTTTACAAGATGTCATTAAATTTTTTTTATTCAATTTATAAGGGTCCAAGACCTAATGTGGATGCACAAAATGCCTCTCAACACTAGATTAAGACCTCATTAAGTTCATTTTATCATGAATTAATCCCATGTCAAGCAAAGGGTACTTTTTTCCATGGCACGAGGAAAAACCACAGTGGAGGTCGGTCCACAAGATTATACCATGTTAAAAGTATACAGAATAAAATGGGGAATGCACATACATTCAGGCATCCACACTATTATAGAAAAATTTGGATTACATCCACCAGATTTTGAATTGAGAAAATAGCATCTGCTAATGCCTAATTACAGTTCTGATTAAGCACATGAACACTTCTTCACACTCTGGTCACTCTTCTTTACACTCTAATTCTACCTTCAAATGATTAGGACATTATTCACACATCTCATACATAGGAATTCCTTCAAATGGAATAAACAATCTCTTATATATATCTGCAACAAGAGATTACATTGTTACATGTCAACTTCAACAAAATAATAAAACATATGTAAACTGTCGGCCCAAAACAATAAATTATAATTTTCAAGGTGAATTTAAATTTTTTTGCCACAACATAATGAATACCCAAAAAAAATCCTTAAACATGAAACACCTTCAAAACTTATTCCACGAAGATTCACAACACGCTATCATCACCTTGTTGGCCATGAACATGAAAAACATGAACACACAAGATAAAATCACCAATTGCAAGCACAATGATCAATGCGGACATGCAACATAGATAGAGCACAATCTAGAGACATTTAAAAACATCATGAATCACCAAAGAAGCATACACAACAACTGAACTTACTAGAATCACATCACCTTCATTCAGGAACACCAACTAAAGCAACAGAAAAATTGTCAGAACACAACTACTCATAACTTGATCAAATCTTCATGCGGATCTCTTAAACTTAACATGGATAAAATAGATATACTTGAAAACAAAACCTTTAATCCAAAACCTCAAATCATCAACGTACTGAGCTCGCCAATAGACTAGACTTGACTTCGTCACTAACAACCTGTAACTTATTTTATTACAATTTTCTCAATATCGTTGACATATATAGCCTTAAAGACATTAATTCCAATAGTGTTGACATCAATGACAACCACATATCAGAAACATCCAACAATCTCCCCCTTTGGAATTGATGGTAACACATTATGTGAAAAACACCATCAATGCAACTATCTCTTAGCACTTACTCCCCTTTAGGTTTTGACTCTTTTCTCCTGAACTCTTTCACATGACTCTTCTCCTCACAACAAATTTTTTCACATGACTCTTCTCCCTCTTTGAAATCAATGAAAAATATATATACAAGCTCTGAACCACATATCTAAACATCTGACTACTCCCCCTAAGTAGCATCCACCACAACAACAATTCGGATCAAAATATGACTGTGAAATGCACAGACTAATGCAAGTCAATGCATCTTAGTTTTTATTAGGAGGGGTAATTACCCCTATTCCCTCTTAGATACTCAAAAGTATCCTTAGGAAAAGGATTGGTAAAGATATCTACAATTTGTTCCTTAGTAGGCACATACTCCAATCTGACTTCCTTTTCACTCACCTTCTCTCTCAAAAAGTGAAATTTAATAGATATATATGCTTGGTCTTTGAATGTAACACTAGATTTTTAGAAATGTTAATTGCACTTGAATTATCAAGAAATATAGCAATAGGTTCATCATACATAATTTTTTATATCTTTCAACATTTGCTTCATCCACAATACTTGAGTACAATTGTTAGCAGCAACAATGTATTATGCCTCTGCAGTAGATAAAGAAATGGTATTCTACTTCTTACTTAACCATGAAATCAACTTCTTTCCCAAGAAAAATGCACCACCACTAGTACTCTTTCTATCATTCACATCTCCTACCCAATTAGCATTAGTAAAGGAACTCAAAGTAAGGTCATAATCTCTAGGATACCATAGGCCAAAATCAATTGTCTCATTTAAGTATTTGAAAATCCTCTTCACAATAGTCACATAAGATTCCTTAGGATCAGCTTGAAATCTTGCAACAATGCATACAACATTCATGATATTAGGTCTATTTTGATTCAAATAGATCAATTCACCAATCATCAATCTATATCTAGTTTGATTTGCTTTCGGGGAATCATCATCTTGTGTCAACTTACATCTGGATACCATGGGTGTACCAACTGGATTTGAATCTTCTATACCAAACTTCTTTAGCAATTCTTTCACATATTTGGATTGAGATATAAAGATCTCTTTATCTAGCTGAGTAATTTGTAATCCCAAAAATAATTTCATCTCTCCAATCATAGACATCTCAAACTCACTCTACATCTCATCAATAAACTTCATGCACAAACCATCATCTCCTCCAAAAATGATATCATTAATAAAGACTTCAACAATCAAATCTTTATCATGATCAGTCTTGAAATATAGATTATTATTAGTAGTACCTTTATTAAATCCAAGCTTCAACAAATACCTGTCCAATCTAGCATACCATGCTCTTGGTGCTTGCTTCAGTCCATACAATACTTTCTTCAACTGGAAAACCATATCTCCCTTATTAGTCAATTGAAATTCATTAGGTTGCTCAACATACACTTCTTCCAATTCACCATTTAGAAATGTTGACTTGACATCCATCTGATAAACCTTGTAGTTTTTGTAAGCAACATAAGCAAGAAATATTCTCACAGCTTCAATCCTAGTAATAGGGGAAAATGTTTCTTCAAATTCAATTCCTTTCATCATCATAATTCTAGCAGCTTCTTCAATTGTCTCATTCTTCCTTTCCACAACTCCATTTTACTAAGGGGTCCACAGTGTAGATAATTGTTTCTTTATCCCATGTTCTTCACAAAAAGAATTAAACTCACTGGAAGTGAATTCACCTCCTCTATTTGATCTTAAACATTTAATCTTCGGACCTGTCTCTATCTCAACCATATCCTTAAAGATCTTGAACTTCTCTAGAGCTTCAAATTTCTCCCTTCAGAAAGTAACCCACATCATTCTGGAATAATCATCAATGAGTAACATGAAATACTTGTATCCTTGTAAGCTTGTGACTCTAGAAGGACCACACAAGTCAGTATGCACAAGCTCCAATACTCTCTACGTAGTTGGTTGTATCTATGACAAGCACACTAATGGGATACTAATAGATCCCACCCATGGAGAGAATGTGATCACTTAGGAATTCTTACTATTGCATGAACTTTATCAAGATGAATATGATAGACTAAAATCATAGATCAAGACACACAATGGCTTTGTGTGCCCTATGATAGGATCAATCACCCTATGATTACAAATAGGACCAAAATTATTAGACGTCACATTCTCCATCATCTTGCAGTCAGACCAATTTCATGTGAAGCTTGGCCACCCATGGCTTCGCTTCATGAAATATATCCCATTGGTTGTGCATAAATGCTTAAAGTTTCCTTTTGACATTGAAATATTCACTATTCACCATAGCGGCTTTAACCCTTTGTCCTCTAAAGGAAACTTTTCCCTAGATGCCTTTTGGCCGAAGCCTATGGAACCTATAAAGCCTAGAGAATACTTCTTTTTCTTGTCCTACCAAAAGTTCAAGGCAAAGAAGATAGTAGAATTATCCCTCTGAAACATGTCTTCCTCAAACTTCACACCTCCTATCCTTGATGAAACCATGATTGAACCTAAACAAGACCTAAATGACCAACCTAAAATAGAAACTTCACCCACACCCCACAAATTCCCAAGATACAATGAAACCAACCCTGTCACACCTCCTAGAATCAAAAAAATTTACAAATTCAAAGAGAAAGTGGATGAACAACCTCCTATGGCTCCTTCCAATCCTCCCCTTGGGGAAGAAACAAGAACTACGATTAACACTAACTCATTTGACTACAAAATCTGACAAAAATTTCTGATGAAATATTCATAATTTGATGTATTGTTGGGTGCTTGTGAAATTTGAAGTGTAATTTTTTATTTTTTTTAATTTTTATCCCCAAAGTTCGTCAAAATTTTGATGAACCTAGTTTTTGTCTAAATTTCAACGAAGTTTCATCAAAATTTCAACAAACAAGTTCATCAAAATTTTGATAACAATGGAAAATTAAAAAAAAATGAAATTGTGGCCTACATGAATAAAAGTGAGTTCACCTATTTATTGGGACATTGTTTTGCTATACTCTGTGAATTTTTTGTACTTGCGAATTTTCTCTACTTGCGACAATTTGTGGAGAACTAAGGACAATTTTCTTGGGAAAAATAAAAAAAATTCAAGATGATATTGCTAGGTTGAGGGTAGTCATTGTCTTTTTCTAGAATTCATTTGTGAAGTCAGATTTGTACTTCCAGTTTGAAAATCAACATCTCATCAGTTTTCATTGTTAGACTTGTGCATTTTGAGAATTTCATTTCCATATTTTGTTGTGCAAGTTCAATATTCTGATTTTAGGTGTCTAATGGTTGGAAATCATACTAAAATCAGAATTTAATAAGTTCTAGAATTAGCATTTTAAAGTTGTTTTTAGGTTCATTAACTTAAGACTATCTTCTCTTTTGTAGGGGTGGTTGCATGCCAATTTTTTTTGGTGCAAAATATCAGAATTATTAGATTTTTTTACTTGTCTATGATTAAAAATTATTAGAGTTTGATTTTGATACTTTTTTAAGATCTAAATATTCAAGCTTGGTAAAGAAAAATCATGTCAGATAATATTAGTGCAGAAAAAAATGAATAGACAATTGCTAGAATGTGGGCTAGATTGAAAAGAAAGGGTGATGGGAAATGTTATTGTCCTTGTAATAATTGCAAGGGCTTAAAGACGAGAAAAATTTTAATCACAACAGTTGAGAAACATTGTAGGCAGCATGGTCACATTGAAGGGGGGCATGATTATCGTCCATTGGTAGGTTGTTCATTATATGTCTTTATATTGATTGAATTTGTAAATGTTTATATCATTTTAACATTTCTATATATATAAAAAATCACTTCATCATGATCATGGTTTATTTGTGTCAATCATTATTATAAAGGTGGGGCACCCTAGGGCACAAGATATGGATTATCAAGCCCTGTAGAATGTGGTTTTGCAAGTGGAGGAACATGGAGCTGTGAATATCAAAGATGAAGTTAATGATCCGATGGAAGATGATGATCATGTGCCAGAAAAAATAGTTGAAGATGATGGTACAAATACATTGATCCATGACACATTTAGTGGCGTAGCTTATCATGATGATCGAGATGAATTTGATGATGTTCATGATTGACCCGTACTTGAGAAGGCATGTGAACCCCTTTATGAAGGCTCTGAAACAACTCTTCTCTCTGCTATATTGTTGCTGGTGAACTTGAAGGTTATGAATGGTTTATCCAACATAGCAATGTCACGAATGTTAAGGTATGTCATATATGTCATGTTTTTTCATCTATTTTAATTGTTGTTAGTTCATCATTAGTAAATAAAGGATGAAATATGTGTCATTAATATTCTTTATATTAACAAATTATTATTTTTTGTAGATTGATCGGTGAATTTTTGTTACCACCATCAAATATTTTACCTTGCTCATACCAAGATTTATCTACCATTATGAAAGATATTGGAATGGAGTATCAAGAAATAGATTCATGTCCCAATGATCATATTATATATCATTAAAAACATGAATTTGCAACAGAATGCTCATAATTTCATATCAATAGATATCGAATAGATCAACTAACAAAAAAGGTACCTCGCAAGGTTCTTTGTTACATTCCCATTATTCCACGTATGCAATGATTATTTAGGTACGAAAGCTTAGCGCAATTTATGGATTACCATGCACGAAATAGAAGTGGAGATGACATTCTTCAAATGCCTGTGGATGGTTCTGCATTTAAGGACATGGAGGAAAAATGGCCACACTTTAAAGAAGAACCTCATAATTTTAGGCTTTCATTGGCAACAGATGGTGTCAATCCATTTGGAGAGCTGAGATCTATTTACTCGGTGTGGCCTATTTTTGTTATCAACAATAACATTCCTCCATGGATGTCAATAAAAAGGGAGCACATAATGTTGGCAATGACTATTCTAGGTAATTTTTTACATCAATTTTCTTTAACATAGTAGCATCTCATTTGTCTTATTTGTTGCATAATGACTTATATTTTTTTCATTTAATAGTCATATACATTAATTTATATATATTGCAGTAAAATGGTTATAATAATTATGTAATTATGTTTATGTTCATTCAACAAGGTAAGTACCAAGTTAAAGATATGAATGTATATATCAAGCCTTTTATCGATGAGTTACTAAAGTTATGGAATGGCGTCACTATGTATGATATCTCTAGACCAATAGGACAAAGACAATTTCAATTCCATGCAATGCTTATATGGACAATTCATGATGCCCCAGGGCTAACACATTTTTGTGGTATGTTAGAGCATTCGACTGCACTTTAACGATATTTAATTTTATGAAGTAGATATCATGCATGTTTTTTAAATAATCTATTCATTATATATAATTATAAAAATTGACATATTTAATCCAATTATATATGATCTTGCAGGTCTTCAAACAAAGGGAAAATTTTCATGTCCAATTTGTGGTCCAAAGATGAAATCTTGTCTTTCAACAAGTTTAGGAAAATAGGTGTTTGATGAGTATAGGCACTTCCTCCACATAAATCATAAGTATCGAGCTACTGAAAAACATCTTTTCAATGGGAAAGAAGAGACTACATCAAAACCATGAAGAATGACACCTCGCCTATGGAAGTTGGAATATAATAGAATTAATCATCAAGGTTATACATTGGATCAAATTGTTTATCTATCATATATGATATGTTTGGAATTTATATTTTTATATTGTGTTTTGTTTGCTCATGTTGTAATTGACAATGATTTTCGTTGTTAATTTGTTTAACTTATATACTTCATGAAGTTCATCAAGGAATTAATGGTTGGCTTCCACAAGGAATGAAAATTTATCCTAGACAATTTAGTAGGTTGCCCTACTATGAACAACTACAAATTGTGCATTTGTTTGATACAATGCATATTGGAAAGAATACAATAGAAACATTATGGAAAATATTGGATGGAAGGCTTGGCAAAGAAAAAATTGTCAAAATTTGTAGTGATATTCAGGAAGCCAATCATGCAATGAAAAATTTCATTCAATTAAATAGCGATGGAGACCAAATTAATATAAGCACCCTTGGTTATTAACGGAGTAGCAAAGTAATGCTATAAAAGAAGTCATACAAAAATTTTGATTTCCCACAGGATTTGCTACAAACATAAACAATATCATAACAAGGAAAGGTGAATTTGGGTTAGGCATGAAAACACATGATTGGAATACCTTCATTGAGGTAATTATTCTGGTATATTATATATATATTTGTATACTGCATGTACTTTTTAGTGTATTATGTTTACTACTTTTGGAAAAATAATGAAAAGATCATTTTATAATTGTTGCAGTATGTTCTACCTCTATCTCTCCCAGACAACTTCGACAATAATGTCAAGCAAGTTATATATGATATTGGAAAATACATGAGGTAAGTAGCGATATTTTTTCAATTCATTGTATATATCTTATAATTTTCATTTATTTTACTTGTTATGTAATATATTGTATATTGTTGTTAAATATTGTTAATATATTTGCACCTTGAATCACTTGTAGATGGCTATCATCTAAAGAAATCCATAAAGAAGATATAAATTATTGGAAGAGAAAACTTCCTCGTCTAATGTGTGAAATGAAAAAATTTCTACCTTCGACATTTTTCAATGCACAAGAACACTACCTCATACGCCAAGTTGAGGAGATTGAATTGTGTGGACCTGTACACACAAGGTCAATGTGGATGGTTGAGAGGAACTTGAAATTTTTGAAGGATTTGGTTATAAAAAGAGCACATCCTAAGGGTTCTATGGTGGATGGATATATGGTATACCAGACCATGGTGTACATTACTGAATATCTTCCTAATTTTGCAACAAAGATCCATGTAGATCGCATTTGGGATCCCAACTCCATTTAAAAATTAGAAGGGGAGTACCTGATGGGGAAAGGTAGATTGAGGAGAGTGAGAGGTAATTATAATATATTTTACACTTTTTTTTATGTACATTTTACTTATTTAATTATTAATCTTCAATATACATCAATTATAAATGAAGGTCGTATATCGTGGTAATTAACTAATTGATGTAGACCTAAGAGGCTCAGCTCAACCAACCTATCAAACTTCCTTTAATAGGCTTCCAAAAAGTTTATAATGATCACTTTAAACAACCCAAACAACTCTCAAAGGCTGACAAACAATAAAATTCAAATTTCACACTTTGACTCCTTGAATCCTTATAGCAGTGCAAACCTAGTTTTGCCCAATAACTCAAAACTTTCCCAAAACACTAGACAAAAAATTTATGGTTTTAGACACCCATTTTAGTTTTATTAAACATGCTTCAAGGGAAATTACAAGTTCTTTTGGACCAAATCACCAAAATCACCCTTTCTAGGTTGTGTTGATTAGGTTGATTAGGCCCATTTTACAAAGAAACTAGTCTTTAAACTTGTCATATGCCCATGAAATCTTGGGAAAGAAATTTTTATGCCTCCAAACCTCCAAATCCACAAAAATATTCCACTTGTATGATCATATTCTTTCCAAACCCAAAAACCCTTGTTTTAGGCCAAAATCATGAGGATTTATTCAATCTCATACTTCCATGACCTCCCAGACCTCAAAAACAACTCATACATAACCCATTAGGTCTGCACATGGGTAAAAATTCATAAAATCAGATCTCTCATACATGTTTTGTTGAAACATAGGCTTGAACCTCTCATTTCACATGTTTTTCCTCACAAAACTCTTGAGGACAACAGTTATACCTTCTTTATTTCTTGTCCTATGAGGGTTTACAATGATCACTTTATGCCTTTTAAAGGCCTTTACACTTCAACTACCAAACAACCACCTCTACAACTAACTATTTAATCTTTTATGATCACATGAAACGTAAAAAACACTAATTTCAAGGTTGTTAACCTCACTATTGAAATGTTTTTGTTTTTTGAATTTGTTAATGTCATTTGTGAATTTCAATTTATTTTTTATACAGTTGGTCAAGAGTGGGATGCACTACATTTGTACATCGCAAACAATCTTGATTGAGGAAAGTGAGAGGTAATTATAAGATGGTCATGGAGATTAATTGGAATACATTTTACATATGGTTTTTATGTATATTGTACTTATTTAATTTTTAATCTTCAATATACATCAATTATAAATTAAGGTCATATACTGTAGTATTTAACTAATTATACGTCATTTGTGAATTTCAATTTCTTTTGGTACAGTTGGTCAAGAGTGGGATGCACTACATTTGTACATCGCCAACAATCTTGATTGGATGATGGTATGGATTGAACGATGTCAACAATCTGGTCACACATTAACATGGGAAGGTGTGGCTTCATTGGTTAAAGAAGCTCATCGTAATGGAGATTCCAATGTTACACAAAGGGAAATTGATTTAGCATATGGTTTAAGAGATAAAAAGGTATGTATAAATATATTGATGTATATATATGTTGATATTTTTGTCTTTGCATACATTCGGCCAAGAATAAATATGTTTATCAACTAACAATATTGCAATAATTTTTTTATGTTTGACATATTGCAGGTGAAACACCACAAGGCTATGTGTTGCAATGGTCATAAATTTTGAATCAAAAATTTGGATGACATGAATAAAACTTGTGATTCTGGGATAACTGCAGTGTTTTAGGTGACTAATGTTTCATCTAGAAGCAACATACATCCAGAAGTCTCAGAAAATTAATACTATAGGATTTTGGATGATATACTTGAGTGTGACATTAAGTATTTCAAATTAGTTTTGTTCATTGTCCTATGGTATAGGCTACGATTGAATGACAATGATCTCGAAAGAACTATTATTGAACATGATAATGAATTTACCATGGTTAATACAAGGTTAATCGAGCGAGCTGGAAATTAGCCCTATGTTCTTCCAAGCCAATGTGAGCAGGTATTTTACTCAAAGGTTCTAGGTAAACCGGGTTGGTCATTTTTTGTTAGACATGATCCAAGAGGAAGGTCGATAAAGTATAATGTGATGGAAGAAGAAGATACCAAAGAACTAGAAGATGATGTTAATGATGATTAGGATCAAAAATTAGTTGATGGTGTTCTTAACAAAGATGTCAAAGAGGAGGAGCTAGATCATGATGATGAAGAAGTTAATGTTTATGAAGATGATATTCGTGTGGATGATGACATTATGGAAACCGATATCAATGACGATGATGATAATATGACCAATCCTTACAATGTTGAATCTAGATCGGATGATACGTCAGACAAAGAGTTTGATGAAGAAGAAGATCAATGACTTTGAAATGTATGAGTTATGTGATTGTATTATCTATTTGATATTCATTTCTTGATAGAATTATGTTTGACTTATGTGGTTACATAATTAATTCATGATGTACTTTTTAATGTTTGATTTTAATTCATGATGTTACAACTATTGTAGTTCTCCTAGAAATTTCCATATGATCATAATGAATAGTGTTTTGAGAAATTTCATGAAAGATGACACATTGATCGTAGTAGTGAAATAATTGAAAAGTCATTTAGATTTTTTAGACCAATTATCACCCTTCCTATGCAATGACTTATTTATCCTAGAGAAACTAAGTATATAGTATTCAAAGAAAACAAACAAACCCACAACTACCCCTGTTTTGGAGGAGTTTACTTTTCTCCCCTTCCTGATCTCCCTAATATTGTCTAATTATTTTAAAGAGACCAAGGGTCATAACACAACTTTATTCAAACCACTAAATATCATGGTTAATGAAACTTGACAAAAGCAACAAAAAAATTGCTACATTTGGCATTTCATGTGGAATTAAGAGTGGTGACAATAATCTACTTATAGTTTAATAAAACACTATTTTTAGAAGGCTTGATATTAGAGAGATAGAGAAGAGGGGGATAGAGTGAGAGATAGGTTGAAGAGGAGGATAGAGAAGAGATGAAGATAGATAGGATGTACAAAAGGGAGAGAAAGAAGAGGGGATACTAGGGACAGTGATATGTAGAAAGGGAGAGAGAGAAGAAGATAGGGGAGAGAGGGAGAGATAGCTCAATATATATAGAGGGAGAGGGAGAGACATAGAAAGAGGGTGATATAGAGAGATAGAGGGGGATGGTGAGAGATAGAGAGAGATAGAGATATATGGGAAGAGAAAGAGAGATGGAGATATATGGGAAGAGAAAGGAAGAGAGGTGGAGATAGAGAGTTGATGGATAGGTGGGATAGGGAGGGAGAGATGGTGAGAGTTAGAGAGGGGGCCAGGAGATAGCTGAGAGGGGGAAGGAGAGAAAGGGATAGGTAGAGGGGGGGAGAGGGAGTGACATAGATAGTGGGTGATATAGAGAGACAATTATATTAATTATATTATAATAATTATAATATTAATTTAATATTATAGATTTAGCTAATATTATAATATTATATATTATATTAATATATATTATAATAATTATAATATTATATTAATATTATAAATTTAGCTAAAATTATATAATTATATATAAGTTATTATGTAAAATTTAACAATATGGCACCATAATTTTCATTTTAATTGACATAATCAAAACCTAGCTCGTCAATTGGAGAAGTGAGTCACACACCAAGAGGAAAGGTTGCAGGAAGCCCAGGGATCAAGCTTGCTTGGTTGCAAAATTGGAATTTTTGGAATTTGTTTTTCCATGAAGGTCTCTGCATCTCGTCCATCACCAAAATGGTCTATATTTTTATCTGAAATTTATGAATCAGAGTGTTATAGGGTTTTTTATTTGATTTGGTTTGTCTTCAATGTTAGTGGTCCATTATATTGTGTTCATTTCACCTTAGTAACTGTACATTGTCTGAAACATTTGATTGAATCAACATTGTGCATTCACATTATACCGTGGTGTCATGTTTCTTCCTTTTCATACTTGGCCTCATCACTAGGTATTGCAATTTTGATATTGTTGGCATTCTTAAATCACATGCTATTTCCTTATATGGATGCCTCTCAAGTTATGACATTGCATGGAGCATGGAAGATTCATATGCCACAGATTCCTCTCCTTACGAAGTTACTTGCTACTATAGTTTAATACTCAACACCTAAAACCACTAAATACCACTCAAAACAAAACAAACAACCAAAGCATTTTTCATACATGTCTACCAAAGAATTTTATCAAATAGTTGACTGCCTTGCTACTATGGGCTAAAAGCCTAAAACAAGTTCTTTTGAACAAGCTATGGGAAAAAATCTATCAAAGCATAATAGCAATAGCATAGACAAGGAAATGAACTATTTGGAAAAATGCCTCAAAGAATTTTGGTCTCATGGTGATGGAATTCCATGATGAATGCCTATGGCTATGGATTTTCATGGCATTCCATCTTCACGAGACTAAATTTCTTTGAGGCATTTTTTCAAATAGTTCATTGCCTTGCTATGCTACAACATTTTTCATACATGACTACCAAAGAATTTTATTAAACAATTCACTGCCTTGATGATATGGCTAAAAGCCTAAAATAGGTGCTTTTGAATAAGCTATGGATGCTTGGAAAAAAAAATCTAAGCATAATAGTAATAAATAACATAGACAAGGCAATGAACTGCTTGAAAAAATGCCTCAATGGTGATGGAATGCCATGACAAACCATATACAAGGTAGTGAACTATTTGAAAAAATGCCTCAAAGAAATGTGGTCTCATGGTGATGGCATCAAATAGTTCACTACCTTGTATATGGTTTGTCATGGCATTCCATCACCATTGAGCCATTTTCTATCACCATGAGACCACATTTCTTTGAGGCAAGCTCTTGGGAATTTTTTTATTACCTAGAATTATCCTTGAAAAAAACAAGAAGGGCAAGCTCATTGTTGAAAAAAGGCATATATTCAAGGATACCAACATATGCCTCACTAGAATAAGAGTCCTCCAATTTTTCAAGAATCTCATCTAAAGTATCAAATTCATTCTTGTAAATTTTTCTATTGTCTATTTTATTATTTCCTACATAATCAAGAATGAAATTTTATTAGCTACAAGTCTATTAATATTCTTAAGAATTTTTGGGCCATGCCTTATGATGAGCATCCATTTTACATAGAAAACAAGCATTCAAACCTCTCAAAACTTCAATATCATTTTTAGTTTGATTATCACTCAATTGAAAGCACAAAATATGTAGAATACACTCATCAAATTTGAGAGATATAAAAACCCTAGAGTTAAGATGGGGAAGAGTAGACCTTGTTTCTTCCACTTGCAACGCATTACCCAAATATTTGAGGACTTGAGGGATAAAATTTCACATCTAAGTAGAGATATTTTAAAATTCTAACGACCTTAACATATAATTGGCTAAAGCATTACATAGGGTAGAATCAAGGTTTCAAAGATGGACCTAAAAACAAAATTTCCCATATTCTAAAACTCTTTCTTTTAAAACTCTTGATTGCATACCATGATTTTTGAAGAAGAAAGTGAATAAATCTTTATGTATCATTCTATAGAAAGAAACATAGACAAGGCAGTGAACTGTTTGGAAAAATGTCTCAAAGAAATATGGTCTCATGATAGTGAATCAACCTACTCTTAGATGTCACACTTTTACTTATCAAGGAAAAATCTTATGATAGTGCATTCAAACTACCCTTCATGTGCACAAACAGCCAAAACAACTCCCATCACAAATGAGATAGCTTCCAAAAACTCTCAGGAAAATAATTAAGGATTTCTAACTACTTAATCTCATGGAGTGTCATGTATATGATTTTTTATTTCATCACAGTCCCAAATCTCCCCTTTTGACATCATACAAGACCTACCCCAATATTATGCTTTAGAATGCAACACTTTCTTTCACATTTTCCTTTACATCAGATTTCCATTTGAACCCTAATGAGGATTTAAAAAAATGCTCTAAAAGGTTTTTTTTCTAATTAATCATATTGTAGAAGACTACTCTTTAATCTTCAGATCTAACACCTAATGCATTTGTCACTATTCTTGCTTTTAAACCTTGGATCTTAAAGGAAACTTGAACCACCTTCATAGCTTCATGTACATTCCTTTTCATTCATAGTCTTCATCCTTGTCAAAACTTCCAAAGTTGTTCATTTATCAAGGTTTACACTTCCAAAGATATGATATAAGGGATGAGGATGGGATCGTGTCTCAAATGATTTCGGTGGAATAGGTACCTCTCAATCTTTAGCTCTCAATGAAAAAAATATCAACATAGATTCATGTTCCCATATTCAATAATAAAGCGAGCTTTGGAATGTTATAAAATCCTCTATTAAAAAAAGGATGATAGCAACTAATCAATATCAATTTCTAGAGGAACTGGTGAGTAGGGGAAGCTTCTTTATATGATCAACTAGATGATAAAATCACCAACTTAGCATAGATCTCTCAAATACTCTTTAAGTGGGCCTTTCCAATCCACTATTCCTTCAAGGAAAAGACCACCCCAACTAGGGTTGTTGTACTCAAACAATCAAGAGGGCTTCTATCCACTTGGATCATGTCAAATAGGACTAAACCAAACCATGACACTCAAGTTTGCACTTAGGAAACTCCATTTTCTTATTGCTCTAACCACTGGGCCTCTTTACCACCAACTTAGCACAACTCTCTCAAATACTCTTTAAGTGGACCTTTCCAATCCACTATTCCTTTAAGGAAAAGGCCCCCCAACTAGGGTTGTTGTACTCAAACAATCAAGAGGGCTTGTATCCACTTGGATCATGTCAAATAGGACTAAAAAAACCATGACACTCAAGTTTTCACTTAGGAAACTCCATTTTCTCATCGTTGTAACCACTAGGCCTCTTTACCACCAACTTAGCACAACTCTCTCAAATACTCTTTAAGTGGACCTTTCCAATCCACTATTCCTTCAAGGAAAAGACCCCCCCAACTAGGGTTGTTGTACTCAAAAAATAAAGAGGGATTTTATCCACTTGGATCATGTATAATAGGACTAAACCAAACCATGACACTCAAGTTTTCACTTAGGAAACTACATTTTCTAACCACTAGGCCTCTTTACCACTAAAAGGCTTGTAGCCCTGCCTAGTAGGATAGTCAAAATAAAATCCACATATAAGCTTCTATCAGGCCCAAAACAATGAAATTAGACAAGTAATATATGCCCCTAAAAATTCTCAAAACCTTCTTTCTTGATAGTGGATAGTAAAAGAGAAATGGACCAAAACAACATTGCTCCGAGAGGCCTAATTGGCTGGCTACAATAGGACAGTTGATTATCTAGGCTCTCCCCTTCACCCCAAAGCCTTGAAATAGGTTCTTACAGGATATTTACACCCATTTCTATCACTCCTAAGTTCCTTCATAGTTAAAATCACCCTAAACAAGCAAAACTCAACTTTTTTCTTCACAATCTAGGCCTGTCACATGAGGATGCCAGACCTAGAAGATTGCAAAACTTCCTCCACACAGCATGCCATTCTATAGAACCCTAAAAAATAAGAAAATATACACAAATATCTTCCATCCCACCAATAATTAGCATTATTACAGCATGGAGATGGAAGAAAGAGCCATTCTTCAATCAAAACCCTAGTTTTGAGGGTTTTCAGACCACTTACTGCTAAACTGGTGATATCTTCTTTTATACTTAATGAAAACTTGTCAAATCACCTCCAAAAGAAATATAGGTCTTCCCTCTATCCAACCATAATATTAATTTACCTGTAGAGCACATACATAGGCCGTACCATGTAGTAGAACAAGAAATTTACACACAAAGTTTCTAGAAGACAACAAGCTTTTGCATTAGAACTTTAAAATGATTCATCAACCCACATGCCTTGACCAAGAGAGGCTTATTTATATCTTCACCAACCTTCTTGACATTCCAAAACTAAAATTTGAATTGGTTGTACATTGGGAACTAACAAAACATCATTTAGACACCTAATTGCCTAGTTAAGGCAAGTTAATACAACTTCCACAAGCCTGAATACAAAGAGCCTTCAAGAGGTGTCAAAAGGCATAAAAAAAATTCAAAACACCAAGGAAACTCCCCTCAAGTACTTGGTTGTATCATGGAATTTTGATTCTTTAATTTTCCAAGGTGCACTAAGCTTATAAAGTGAGGATGGAGACCTTGTGATTACATTGAAACTTATCACCAAGACTCAAAACCTACTACAAGCCTTTGAAGAATAAAAATGTTGTTTCAAATGACTATGAGTACTAACTTTCACAATTTAAAGATGTTGAAACCTTTTCATAGAGAACTAGAACATTGGTGCAACCACTCATCCTACCTTAAAACATACCAAAAGTCTCCAAGAAATTAGATATAGGAAGATTTAAGATGACTTAAACAATTTTTATTGCCAAAGCATAAACTTATGATGATTTAACTAGTCCTAGTACACACTCCCTCCCTGTTAACCACTTATACATATGGATTTTATCAGTGGATAGCTGAATCACCTCACACATGCACCTGAATTATGTCTATTAGTGTTCTAATTCATATTTTTCATGACAACTTAAACCAAAATATTATGTATGGTGAAACCATTCTTCTGCACAATACATTTGAGGCCTTGGTTGTGTAACTGGTGGACCATATTCATATTTAACACTTGTTACAAATTTTAAAGTCATTAATTGCAAAGGACAATCTCCTTCATACATTGATTTGATTTGTGATGGACACATTTGGACGATAGTGATGAAATGATAGATTAATCATAATGTCACCTTGGGATCACATCACTATGAAAGAACTTCATCCAACATCTTTATGAGTATAGGTACCACAAAATAGGTATTTTTCAGATCTATCTTCCTCGAGTGAGGGAAATTCAGGAAGAGAAGAGGAAAGCAAGACATGTAGTAGGTCTAAAAGAGGGAGATCAACTAGAGGTCAAAATATTAGAAGAAAATTTTGTAAATGCATGGAATTTTTTCTTTCTAAAGGGGGGTCATGTTCTTACGATGATGAGAGCATAGGTGACATCAAGGTTCCCTTGAGGTACACACATCTATGGAAATAATGGGTACCCAGGGAACTTACTCCAATAAACACTGATTTTTTCTGTCAACAAGAGGATATATCACATAGCACCATCGTCATTACATGGTTTGGGCCTATTTTGCATGGATGGCATAAAGGTCTATTATGACAAAGTTACTGAATTGATGGAGTATGTCGGACCCTATTACAGTTACAAAGATTGGATGCAGCTGGTTCGATATACACGAAGTATGCGTAGGTATGTACTATCAGCAAATTATATACAACTAAAAGATAAGGATCAAAATAATGGAGTGGTTGTGTGCATTGACAGAAGGCCAAAAGCATCAGGGAATATTGCAAGTTTTATAAATAGTACATGACCTGGGTCAACAAATAAGCAACCCAATTGCATATTTGAGGAGTACGAAGGAAACCGTGTATTTGTATGTGCGATAAAATCAATAACTGTAGGGGAAGAGTTTCTAATTGATTACAATTTGAATCACTTAGATACAAACACAGTTACTATGGGGTTGGTACATACTATATACCATTTTACCCAACCTCTGATTAATGACTCCAATATACCATTTTATTATTATGTTTTTTTCGTAAGTCTATTGGTTTCATTTTAGTAATGTTTTTCTATATTTAATTTTTGTCACAGCAAGACATTGATCATATGGGGAAGGCTTCATCCCAGACCACAGATCCTAATGCATCTTCAGGTGCTTCTATCTGACAGGTTTACCTCATTGTAATTGTACAAATTAGATACAAGAAAAATGTTTTATTATTATGTTTTTTTCATAAGTTTATTGGGTTAATTTCGATAATGTTTTAAATATTCTTGTTGCAGACAGCTGATCGGGGAAATGCACCAATAGTAGAGGAGAGAATCCATAGGGTCGAGGTGTAGTCACTGTTATTGGATGATGACATCACATATTCAACAAACCCTATCGATATGATAAGGAAGACACAAAAAATGCAATGAATAAATCCTTCAATTGTTATTCATAGTGCCTCAAACAAGTGAGATAAGAGAGAGGGTTAAAAGATTGATTGAGAGTACAAAACTTGCAAGTTGTCATGAGGTTTTTAATTATAACATAAGTTAATTCATGGTTTTATAATTTTTAATCTTTTATGTCATGAACTAAATATGTGTTGTTTTTACAGAATTTTTTGCATCCTCATGATGTTGCTGCCCATGATCAGGGTATTGCAGGTGCTGCCTGCAGAGTAGGGATTGGTACAAGTGTCCATCCTGATCTTCCTGCACATACATCACATGATCATCTAACCCCATCATTTGTGCCTATATTGTCGACTAAAATGTTGGCAACACATAGAATGCACGCATCGGGTAGTACTGGTGATGCAGAGGCCACTAGTGTTGGTGATGTTTTAGCAACATTTCCTAGATCTTCCCGTATTACTAGTACGAGAACATTTCCAGTCACATTTGTGGTGACCGTGGATTTTGTTCCCATAAAGATAGAGAAGGTCCCAAGTAATTTAAAGTTTTTTAATTATTAATATATATAATCCAATTGAAATTTACTTATGGATCACTCTTTTTAGACTAATGATCTCATGATCATTTTGTAGGAAATGATGTTTTTTATAAACATCTAGGTGATATAACATTGGAGCTCTTTGGGCCCACCATACATACATGGTGGAATGCCCAAAATCAAGATTTAAAGGATGAGCTCATTAACCGTTTAGTTGTGATGTTTGGTGATAAAACATTCAACCAAACGAAGGTCCTTAAGAAAGCTAGTACATATCTAAAGTATGTGAGGGACCAAAATAGGTCACATTTAGAGAAGAACAAAAAGTACAAACATCCCCCCATGATTTCAGAGAGGGAGTGGAAGAACCTAGTGTCGGATGGAAAGGAGAAGACTAAAATGAAAAAAAGAAAGACACCACCTAGCCAAGGAAGTTATGTGATACTATCAACAATGTAATTCTATATTGATTACTCTTTCTTTTTGCATAATCTAACATATTTCAAACTTTTCATAGGCTTCCTGAGACATTGAAAGAAACAAAGACAAGACTATAGAAACACGGGTAGCACAAACTTTGCTTTGGGGGTTATATGAAATTAGTCGCAAGAATTGTAAGTATCAATAAATGAAATATTGCATCCAAATAATAAATTGTAAACAATTTTGGTTTTATCACACCATAGAAGCAAAATTTATGATCTTATGCAAAAATGTAGGGCTCTAAATTCAACAGAGCACCCACAGAAGAGGAAATGAAGATTTCCTTCCAGCATGGCTATGAAGTTATGGCTGAATGCCTAAGAGTCTTGACTGGGAAAACACAATCTTCCACTGCATCTGACATGCAGGTAAATAAACTCAATAAAGTTTATTTAAAATTGAATACTTGTGCAATCTATTCAATATTAATTTCCACCATAAAGTAATTATGTTCCTATTTGTTTTAAACAGACAAACAATGATAATATTGCACCTAACATTAGAATGTAGCCTGGTGAGGGTGGAGCACAACCTACAAATGAAGGTCATGGTGTGCATCCCAATACTGGATGTATTCATGTGCTATACAAAACATAGTATGGATTAATACAATTAAACATATTTAATTGCAATTAGTGTATTAATTAATGTAACCTTTCACATTTCAACTTTAGAGCATGTAGAGCATGATCAACATGTTGAGCATGATCAGGCTAGAGAAGATCAGGAACATGATGTGGCCCATCAAGTAAAGAGGACCACTCTAATTTTCTTTTAAACATATTTAATTGCAATTGGTGTATTCATTAATGTAACCTTTTGTGTTTCAACTCCATATTAGGATTTAAAGGGTGTTCAGCATGTTGAGCATGAGGCTATATGACAAGATCAGGAACATGATGTGGCCCCATCAGGTAAAGAGCACCACTCTAATGTTCTTTTAATTAATAAAATACTTGTAACAATAATAACAAAACATATCAATTTAACATTTCTTTGTTATTTCAGCAGACCCCCCCTTGAAGCAACCTCCACATCATGATCAGTACATGACTAGGCATACATTAAGATAAAGAGCAAAGGGTAGAACAATTGAAGGGGGGACAAATGATTTTTAAAATGATACTCCACTTCAAAAAAAATTAGCTTCAAAATTAAAGAAACAAAAAAAAAGGGATTGTAATCATATTATGACAACCATATTTTTGATAATATGTAACAAGCTGAATTAATGAATGTTATATGTTATTAATGGATGAATGAATGAATGTTATATGTTAATGAATGAATGTTATATGTTATCAATGGATGAATGAATGAATGTTATATGTTATTAATGGATGAATGAATGATTAATGTTATATGATTTAGGTGCAGTGATGTGAGAGGAGGGGGCCAAATGAGCTACGATCCGTGGTTAACCTGTTAAGTGAAATATTAAACTATTCTCCAAAACAAAGGAGAAGCTCAGTCAAGTGATTATTACATGCAGTATGCTATTCCTCTATCTTTCATCAATCTCTTTACTATTTGAACCTTGTACATATGTTTTACATGAAGAACCCATTATTATGAAATGTGCCTCCAGTTGTGTAAACTAAATCCATGCTCTAAATCATAATTTCAAGCTGTTTCCATTCCAATGTTCTGAGTTTAGTTTGTTTGTATGGCTTTGTATGAATACCACATTGTGTTGTGTGTGGATTTGGTTTCAAAGCTTTGTTTCTTTTGTTTTTAGTGGTGACATAACTCTAAAATTTGACTTTTTGTGCATAACAGGTTAGTGGAAAAATTGATAGCTCTGAAGGGTTTAGAGGCTCGATTGAGATAGATACACAAATATTTGGATCTTCTTGTTGATGGGAGGTTTCCACTTAACCATGAAATTTTGTACCATCTGCAGGTATGCAAAAATTTCTCTACTTACATTCATTCAACTTACTGTCTTCCTCTCAAATTTATGCATTCATGTGTCATTTGAGAGGGTAACTCCATAAAGGTTTGTCACAATTGAAGAATAATACATTAGCTTATGTCCATCACGAAAATAAAAAGGGTTATTATGGGGCAATTTGATAGAAAATTAGTAGATCCCAGAGTATGCTACAAACCTTCATACTACAACCTTGTTCATGATAGAAGATTCTTATTTTGTGACATGGAAATAATACATTAAGTGATTGATAGACCAAGGATAGTGAACTATGTAGGAATAAGTGATTTAGAGTGAGCAAGGGAAGCTTCTTTAGATGATCAAACCACCAACTTAGCACAACTCTCTCAAATACTCTTTAAGTGGACCTTTCCAATCCACTATTCCTTTAAGGAAAAGACCCAACTCACCTAGGGTTCTTGTACTCTCACAACCAAGAGGGTTTGTAACCACTTATATAATGTCAAATAGGACCAAACCAAAACTTAACACCCTAATTTGCACTTAGGAAACTCCATTTTCTGATCGCTCTAACCTTTAGGCCTCTTTACACTTTTAACCCTTGTAGCCCTGCCCGGTAGGACAGTCAGAATAAAATCCACATACAAGCCTATACTAGGCCCAAACCACTGAACTTAGACAGATATTATATGCCCCTACAAGGCCTCAAAACATTCCTTCATGAAAGTGAATAGAAAAAGAGCAATGGACCAAAACAACGCTGCTCCAAGTGGCCTAATTGGTTGGCTACAATAGGATAGTTGACTATCTTGTGGATAGCCTTGCGTTGTGTGTACTTCTTCCTCCTATCTTTTCTTTTTTGCACTTCTAAATTCATTGCAAAAATCAACAAGCATGGATTCAAATGTTCTAGTTCCTCTTCTAATTCCATTTAACTGCCATCAATGGAAAACTAAGGTTCAACTAATACTAAAGAACAAGAGGTTATATAGAGTTACAATGGGGGTAGAAAAAAATGTACAGATGAAAGTGCTAAAGTTAAGTGGTTCAACAAGGGTAATCAAGCTTTTGGATTCTTATTTTATATTGAAGCAACATAGGCCACCTTTAGACCTAAGTTCATAAATCGTATTGATGAGTATATTGTCTTCTAATCTTTGGACCGTGAACAAATAAGTAGCATTGTGAGATTACAGGTATGTAGATCATTTATTTTTTTGAAAAACTTATCATTTCTAGAGTACAAACAAAGGTAGAAAATTTGTCTGATTAGTTAATAAATAATTTAATTGTGACTTATAATAACTGAAGATGCACATAAAATTGTATAAGATCCAAGTACTTTAGGGAATTCATAATAGGATATGCAACAAGGGGGTAACTCAAGTGCTGAATACACACTCTTTCTGTGTTTTATGTATTTTTTGTAATCTACTTTATATGCTTCATAGAAATTCATTTTGGGATAGAAGCAATCAACTCCAATTCTTGTCATCCTCCATTTTTGTTTGGTTGCAGTGATTTGGTCAACAAAGCTTGTTTGCTCCTTTATCTGAATGCCATGTTACTGTGCATTAAATCCTGAATTATAACCATTAGGAAGCTTTATATCTCATCTGGGCATCTTTAGCTAGATCACATTAGTTATGTATTTTTCCTAGTATATCTTTTGTTATATGATGAAGAGAGAAAACTCACTCTTTTGTTATCATACAATGTGAAAGAACCCAAAAGTTTTCTATCCCAAAATTCCATCCTCTTACAAAAAAGAGAATACATAGCTTTTCAATCTATTATTGATTCTTGAGGTCATATATTAGGGAAGTCAGCATTGCAATGGCCACCAAATAAATAGAT